>JAHWXV010023078.1:0-11273 GCA_024586415.1 Phrixothrix hirtus
GAAAATCCCTAGAAATCAAAGATGGCCGGCAAAAATAACTAGATTTTCCCCAAATTCAAATATTCCCGCCAAAATCCGAAGAAATTCCCTAGATTCCGCGGCAAAAGTCCCCAGATTTCCCCTAGAATTCCAAGATGGCCGCCGTGCTATATCCGCCATTTTGATTCGATCCGCCATTTTTTGCCGCACTCCGTATATTTATTTTGTCGCACCCTATATATTTATTGTGAAGCACACTTTATATAAATTTTTGACGCACCCTGTATATATGTTGGCCGCAGGCGGGTCATTAAAAATCAATTATACCGCGGGGGGGTCATTAAAAACCGGTTTTCAAGGTCGGGATAAAATTTTGTTACAGAATCGGCTAGCTCCCTCTACTCTGACCGTCTTTGGATTTTAAAATAAAATCTGTAGTGTCCATTTCAAGTATGTTTTATGATGCAGCGATTAACTCAACGCTCAATAAGCTGGTTATAACAGAATTTTGTAATAACACAAAAGCAGTAAACGTTTCGATTCAACAGTTCGCAAATTTTCTGAGATCTCAGCGAACACGACAATTGAATGTGTAAACAGTCGAGTAATTGACCAAGATTCGCTTAAGGAAAACGAAATATAAACATATACATTCTTAAAACAACTTGCATTAGCACTTTGTAAGGTTGGTGTGGTATCATGTAGTTACACACATTCGACTGCGATTTCATCAAACGATAATAAAAAAGGAATAGTATAACCATAACAGTAGAATTGAAAAATTATATTGGAAAATAGATTTTGACTTGAAATTATTACTTAATACAAGCCAAAGTCAGGAATTTAAACCTGACTTCAAAAAACGTACCTGCACAATATATACTTTAATCTAAGCATGAGGGATGTTCTCTTTGTCAAGTGAAAAATTATCTAACGTGCAATTCGTTTTTTGGAAATCATAAAATACCAATATGCTTATCATGTGCCGAGTTTTTGTGCCCATGCTATATTAGCAAATAGTTATAAAGCTTTCTTTAATTATTATGCAGTTTTAGTATTTAGTGTGTCATATTGTGGCTCACATGAGGCAGTATCTGAAGTCTACCACATAGTCGTTATATTAAATATTTTTTATTTTTGGTTACTAGATATTTTCTTTACTTACTAAGCAAAAATTGGTAAGTAAAAAAAAACTGCGAAGTTGTAAATATGCGTACTTTAGTATGGAAAAATTGAACTAAACTCTAAAGGAAGGTAAATAAAGATGCATATCCTAAGGAAAGCGAGAAAAAATACGGATTATGCAGATCAGTAATTCAAATAAAAGTAATAAATCATAATATGCAAAAACAGGGAAGACCGGCGGCATTACCAGTACAAGAGAAGCAAAGATAATGGCGATTGAGTTTACTATTAACAACTAATGATGTAAAGTTGTATTTGGATCGACAAGAGGTTCAAAAGAGAAAATTTAAGTTGATCTTGTAAAGTTTAGAAGGTCTAGAAACTCATCTTATAGTCAAATATGATGAAACAGACATCTCAGACGATTCTGGAAGAATCAACGTTATTGCACGTCGTGCATCTAAGCATATTCACCGCATAATTACTTGGTAATGTTTGCTGGAAGCACTTTAAGAACGTTACTGCCTATTTACATTGTGTACAAGATAGGAAATCTTTGTAATACAGAGAAGACTAGCGGTCCCCTGGAGCCAAATATAGTAGAAGTAGATTGAATTGGCTTTACGAAGCTCTACTCCTTATTAGTGCATTAGGATTCTTTTAAAACTGACTGATAATAGGGGTGCAATTCCCAAAGATCTTAAACAAGTGCTTACAAAAACTGGATACGAATATAAAAGCATTACACAACATCAATGTGTGATTTATCATATAAACAGAAATAATCTACTAAACCATTTATCAGGCATAACTGAATCTGGAAATTCTGTTGTCGACATTACTTTCGAAATAACTTTAAGATATCTGCACTATAAGAAGACACAGCTCATAAAATCAAAGATGACAAAGCAAAACTTTTCTCTGAAAGAATCATTGGCTTTTATGATAACTCAAATACATATCTCGTCCCCTCAAGCACAAAATAATTACGTTCACGTCTTAAAACATAAATATAATACAAAATCCTGAAAATTCGGTTCAGATATCGATTCAGCTAGCAATTTATATGCTACTCAAGGTTTTTAGGTAGTCTACAAGCCTTTAATAAAGATGAAGAAAACGACCTGCAACGACTTAAAAGTGGGTAGTTTTTTGTACGGTTCATCAAATAGGCAAATAGAAAAAAAAGGTTAATTTGCAAATGGATGAAATTAAACCATGCCTGTTTCATTTCCCACGTTTAAAAATCGAACTGTCAAGTAGGATTATATGCTTACCCAAAAATGTAGGATACAGCACATATACAGAACTTTCAAGTTATTTGTGTAGTAAAGTCAAAATTTTTTAAATTTAAATCTGTTTTTGTCTATTGTTGATAGAGTGAAAATAGTTGTTTTGCAAAGGAATTCCTTTTTGTGCTTTATTTTTTTGTCGATTTGTACTTTGTTGAATGTATAAATATGTTTTTGAACTTCCGGGACTAAAAGCCACATTTAATTACTTGTCTCCAAGACTAAAACGATACTTTTAATCTTAAGGGATTAAATTAATGCCCCATAAACAAAACAAATCCATGCCATCAACAAAAATTAACCTAATAAAATTGCATATTGCTCAAAGCGTTATTATAGCGCTTCGTAAATAAAATTTAAAGGTATTTACCGTGAAGTATACATTGATAAATCAAATGATCTGTCAATGTCAAAATCATACAATTTCACTTTCTCCGGCTCTTTTGATTTCATATTGTTCAAAAGTGCAAAAAATAATGTATATATCTCAGGCAAGATTCTATTATAACAATTAAAATTCTAATTTATTTATACAAATTTTAAAATAAGAATTAATTATTAATTAGGAAGGAACAAGTCTTTGCAGAATACTAAAAACCTAAACCGTTGTCAAAGACTTTAGTAATTATTTACTATAGGGAACGATCCTCCAATCGCTTTTTAACGAAGGGCGATCGACGGCTAAAACTTGTTGGAGGTCACTCAGGGGCATGCCCTTGATAACATATGTCAAGGTCAAAGTTATTGGAGGATGGTCCCGTATAGTAAATAATTAGCAAGACTTTAAATTAACTCAACTCAACAAAAAGCGCCTGATTCAATAACCTCAAGCAAATAGCACGTTTAGAAGAAAATATCTATCTTCGTTACAACTGAATTGTCAAAGTGAATTAACCACTTTATTGTGCTTAGCTATTTTATTCCAAAATGCGTTTATTTGAGATTATTGGTTCAAGCGTTTTTTGTTCAGTTATTGTGTTAATTTAAAGCCTTTGCTAACTTTTTGAATTTTTATTTATTAGTCAATATTTTTTTATTTTAGCGGTGTTTAAGTCTATTTTAAAATTTTGGTATCTATTTAGGACTTTACACAATGGACTACAAAAGGTATTTATGAAAAATACATATTTATTTGATTATAGTAATTTAAGTTCAAAAAGTATCCAAGTCACACAGTTTTACGGTATTATAGTTCAATCAAAAACTTGTTTACATAATAAAGGTAATGACAATAGAGTTTTAACAACACACTTGGAGCTTATAAATTGTCTACATTAAATAAGTACAAACGATTTACATGTTAAATATGGTTTCAATTTACTACTACGAATATTGCAAAAACAATTCCAGTGGTTGAACAAACAAGTCACTTCAATTTCAATTTACACAATATCCTCATTGATGAGGGATTTATTTGTGTAAGTGCTAATGGCAACAAGATAAAAGGATATTCTACAAGGTCTACCGCTACAAATATTTTGTTTTTAGAGTAAAAGTTGTTTTTAATGAATCATCTAGTTTTTTCAAACTGTTATTTATAGACCTTAGGATGCTCTAATTGTGATTGATTGTTGTCACTTAATGTATTCTTTTATTATTTTGTAATAAGCTAAAATTTATATATTAAATTGTTACACTTCTGTAAATATAAATATTCGTTGGCTTCCTTAAAAATAATTATTCATTTTACACAACTTTTTAATGTTAATATAGATAGAATTACAAGCGAATGAATTCCTAACGTATAGGCAACCAAATATAGTGGCCTGTCACACTAGGAGGCTTCTTACATACGCAGATAAATTAACGGTCGTTAAATAATTTTATACGATGTCAGTTAGGTTGATATTGCTCAAGAATAAAGTCGGTTACTTCCACTTCCGATTATACCCAACAATTTACAGAAGTCATTGAACAATAAAGTTTATTAATATACGCATTTTATTATTCACACAATTTGGCGTACAGTTATGTTTTGAATAGTAGGTACTGTGATTTCTGTTGCAAGAATAACTGTATTCGTGACGTTTGTATTTAAATTGTAACGTTTATGCCAGTTTAAAACCCATTCAGCTACTAAATCAGGTAATAACATGTGCTTCTTCTGTGCTGTAGAATAGACGTAATTTTAAGGGTAACAATATACTTTTATTAAATGTTGTTATTGAAGGATACATAAAAAATGACCCACATTTTAAGAATGCATTTACAGTAAGTACGTTGTGTTGGTACTGTATTTTATATTCACATTGAATGTCTTGCAGCAATTGATTGATTACTTTGATTTAAAGCAATTAATTCAAATCATAAAATTGCTCAAATAATGTCAATTTTCGCTATGTTCATAAATATTGCAATACAATTTAATTTAAATAATTGCCACAGTTTCGGTTACTGTTTAAAATGAAATTTCGTTATATTTTAGCTTTACAATTGTGAAATCTATAGTTAACATAACATGTGCTAATTGATTTAAATAACTTTTGATAGAACAAGATTATAAATTTTAAAATACTTTCTCTAAATGATGTTTAAAATTCAACTATTTAATATTGCAACCCAAAAATAGTTCTTTTGAAAACAGGAACATTTAATTACGTTTTGTTTCTTAATTATAAATTTAAATTGCAAGCAAACAATAAATTAATCCTTGACTATGTCGACAACATGTTTCTTCATAAAATTTATTAAGTTCAATGTTTATAAATAATAGTTGTAATTCCGAAGTCATAGTTTAATAGGTACTACTTACTGGATGATACCATATTTAATATTAATTTTCTTTAAGCTGAAATCGAATTAGCTTTGTATAAAGATTAACTATTAATTAAATAGCTAGAAAGAACATCTCTCAATTTTCAATAAACTATCTTCAGAAAGTTCTAAAAACGTTAACAAAATTAATTGATATACAATTATCAAAAGTTGAAACAATTTTCAGTTGAGCCCTAAAAACGAACCGTAAATATTTGATTTATAACGTCTAATTTTTGAGATTGACGAAGTGCAGATTTTTATTGGAGAACAAACATAACACTTTTTAGTGATATTGTTCAGGGTGGTTGCACTAAAATTGTACCGAGCAGTGGCCTTCAGAGAACTCGGTTGAGTCTAATAGTATTAAAATGTCTACTCTACTTATTTAGGAAATTTTGTATACTAAGTTTAAATAAAGAACAATTATTAATGAACCAACTCAACCAAATAAATTTTTATGTTGCAATTAGAACCATAGCCTACACAATAATAACATTCTTTGGAATTGCCACGATTAGCAGATTTTTATCCTAGAAGGTGAGATCTTCAAGCGTCCCAATCTAGACCCTTCTTCCATTTTCTGATAAATATACATTAAATAACAGTAGCTAATTAAATAGTATTTTGAATAATTACTCAAACACTTTTAAGAACTTTTGATATTTTGTGACAGAGCCATCTAGTGTTTAATTATAGGATGTAATATTAAATAAAAGATAAGGTTTAAATTCTAAATTAATAAAACACCTACATACTTGGGTGAAAAGCCATAAAACTGTAAGTTCAAAATATGAACATTGTAAGGCTAGTCACCACCAAAAAATCGCATAACCTTACATAAAAATGTAGGCAGGCGAACAACAAAGTTTTGCATTTTCAAATAGCGCGCATAGCCACTCGTGGATCATGATTTCGTCTTCTTTTGGACTAGTCAGCACGAGATAGACTGTTGCGCGTCATTTGAAAATGCAAAACATCCATATAAACACTTCACGAGTACCGTTTACATTTGATATTTTGTGGCAGAGCCATCTAGTGTTGAATTATAGGATGTAATATTAAATAAAAGATGAAGAAATAATCCTATAACGTTCGCCTGCCTGCATCTTTATGTAAGGTTATGCGATTTTTTGGTGGTGACTAGCCTTGCAAATGTTCATATTTTGAACTTGTAGTTTTATGGCTTTTCACCCATGTACAACGTGACAATTGTATCCATGGCGAAACTGTTAGAATTAGAGCTGTGGAAACTCATTTGGGGTATATTAGATCATTTTTCCGACCATTTCTGTTTTTGGTAATTTTTCGATTTAATTAACCAATTTCGTGTAATTCCTAGTAACCTCTGATTTTTAAATGGCACCATACTAGTTATGATCTTTTTTAAAATATAAACAAAATTATGTCTGATAGTAAAGAAAAAATTAAGTTAGTTAATTAGTTTCGCAATAAATAAATTAATAAAGTTTGTAGATTCCACCATTTTGACAGGTACTTTTGAAGTTTGAGAATACACAAAATGGACGAAACACAAAATTACTAAAAAAGCAAATGCCTTAACCTCAGAACATATTAAATTGTCATTCAAAATGAAATAAGAACAGACATATTGAACAAAAATTCCACTCTTTTTGAGTTACCTCAGAAACGAGCTTTTTAAGACCTTCTACGCATTCTTTTGGAGTTGAGAATCTTTGTCCTTTAATTTAGGAAACAGAAAGAAGTCAGACGGTGTCAGATCGAGATTTTATATTGTATGTTTGATTAATTTGACTTTAGAGATCTTCAAAAATTGCCTTGCTTGACGCGCTGTATGGCTTGAAGCATTGTCGTGGTGCATGATAACCTTATTTCTAGGACCTTTTGAAAAATACATGCTGCAGTAACCGTGCATTTTCAAGCAATACAGTTTGACTTGGCCCAGATTTGAAGCAGAAATGTGTTACCATCTTTTTCCCTATAGCTCAAGATTTCTTAACTGTAACGGGATTAGGGCCATTAGGAAACGCCCATTAAGTTGATTGCCGATTTGATTCAGGTTCAAAATACTCCTAATAATACTATAGGTTAGTCGATTTTTTGCTGAATTATTCTTCGGTCTGCGGCTGCATTTTCGATTCTATCAATCCATATATTATAACTTTTACCTATCTTTTGTGACACTTTGGCGGTCTAGATAGGTGAAGATTAACTTTTCGTTGAATTATAAAATTAAAATTTTATGAAATTATACAGAGAAGTCCAAAAAATGTGTCTGAAAACAATACCTTAGTTGAAATAATTCTATTGGCTACAGTAAGATAGCACCACAGGTATAAACCGCAACAAACCTAGCCGCCATTGTGATCTGTATTGGTCACATGACGTCTGTAGTATTGTTGTTTATTGCTTGGTAAACATGTTCTTTTCCCAAGAGCAACTAATTTTCTTTCTTGAACATTATTTTTTGGTCGTTCTCATGCAAGTATTGTAGACAAATTTCGTAGGAAATATCGAGATGCGGCAGTGCCGAGCAATTAGATTATAACGAGATTGATCGCCCGTTTTCGGGAATGCGCATCTGTCGTGGATAGACCATTTTAACTGATGCTAAACTGGCCGAGGCTAAGAATTTGATAAAGCGTTCGCTTTTAACATGCTTAAGGGAACTATCAGCGCACTCTCAGATTTCGTATGGAAGTGTTCAGAGAGTGATGAAGCGTTTACACATCCATGCGTATCATGTTCATAGTGTTCAGAAACTAAAGGAGTGAGATACAGAAATGTGCGTAGTGTACTGTACCTATTTCGGTCACTTGTTGGCAGTCATGGAATTTCATATCTTGGCCGTGTTTTGTTTACCGATGAGGCGTGGTTTCACCTTAGTGACTACGTGAACAGCCAAAATACTAGAATTTGGTCAGCTAAAAACTTACATGTGTTACATGAAAACCCCATGCACTGTCAGAAAAATGGGGGTGTGATGTGCCGTACCACGTCGTTGAATAATGAGTCCCATTTTCGTTAAAACTAAAGTAAACAATGCGTGACTTTTGGATCTCTTAGTAGTACAAATATGTCCTTGGGTGTCTAATACTAAAGTAACAAAATAAAGAAATAGACCCTTTCTCAATTTACATTTTCAATATTTTTGGAATTACTTTACTTGAATAAAATATTTTTAGGTTTTGTAACATAGCTTTATAAAAGGAGTAGTTTCTCTCTATTTCATCTGGCTACTTTCCTAATGGCATCCATACCATGAAATAACATTTTCTTGTTAATTATTCCTAATTGCCCTTGAATTTGATAATAATAATTGTGGATTATATTTTGTTTCCACACTCCATCTACATTTATTAAAAAGTTTTTGTCTTTGTAGTAGCTCCTTCCTCTGCTGCTAATTTTGCTGCCGAATATGGATATCTAATTTCGGTTAATTTGTTATTAGTAATTATTCCATCGGCATCAAAATATGGCTTTTCTTTAAATACAAAAAGACCCAATTCATGTACTGTTTTTGAAACTTCTTTTCAAAACCTCATTTCACAAAATCCTCGCGTTCTGTTCCCTATCTAACCACCGGTGAATTGATTGTTATTGGATTTAGCGAGGGTTTTTGTAGGATTTGTTGATGATTTTAATTTACAAATAATAGATTTCATGATGTTTTTTACTTCTTCTTCTTTATTTTATTTAAAAATACATCCTGTTTTTAATTAAAGTTTTCAATATCCCGGGATGCTTCATCTAATATTTTGTCACAGTCACTATCAGCACCATAAATGGGTTTAGGTTTTGATTTCTTAAGAAACCATTTTTTCGTAATGCTCGTTTTTCTCTGCTATTTTTCAACTGCTTTAAGAATTCTTTTGTATGACTGCCTGGACTTCTCTATTTGTCATTTTTTTTATGAACTAACGAAATACATTCTTTTTTTGTTCTAGGATATAACCAGGTTAACATCTTATTTCATAAATACTTTTTACAGCAAAATTGATCCTTTTGTACTTCTCACAAACTTTGCAACTAGGGAATTGTATATTTCCGTAGCTATGTTGGTCATATTAAACATAACTCTGTATGAACACACCTTTCCATTTATTTGGTATAAAACACTCCTCTTCTTTTGATCCTTTAGAAAAGTATTGTTTTGTATTTACTGTGACTACCAAAGATGTGATAAGGGCAATGCTCTGAAAAATCATCTTTCCATTTAGAAAATTCGCGAAAATTTGAACGGAATATGGTAATTGTTTAAAATATCTTTTAGAGCACCCTGTATAAAACTTACTAGTAAAGTTGTACCGGTTTAACTTGCTGTGGCAGCCTACAGCGTGTTAACAATTGACAGGATATCAGTGACAGTTCTGCTCCGAATTGTCTTCCACTCCAGCTCTGTTCCGATAGTAATGTGCGATTCACATCGTATTCGACATCCTATGTACCACGCCGAAATCCAATTGAAGAATACATTTTCTGGGGACTCTCTCTTATCGAATATCAAGTCGTTACACGTTCGATGTCGGACGTTATCTAAATCCTGCATAATAAGTTTAAACAATCACTAGTCAAATTTATAAATTCAAGAATACGCCTAGTCAACGCGTAACGTGTGTTTAACGTACAGATAGCCAGAACCAGAAGCGGGTGGTTCAAAAAATTGAAATATCTTTGACACGCTGCGGCGTTCAATACCCCAACTTCCATAGATACTCGCGCTACTGCTATTTGAATTAGTAATATCACCATGTTTAGCATCATAATATGAGATGTGGCTGTTAAAAAGTTGCATTGGTGTGACAATTGCAGTACATTTCAGAATAACAATAACAAATGATAGATTTGCCGCAAACATGTAATTAATTAATTTAGGCGATAGTGTGTCTGCATTCGTACGTCATACAATCCAACGACCCTATTCTCTTTTAAAAAAGAGCCTTCCCAGTCCTCTGTTTTTCAAGGAATGATAATTACTGGGACTTTTTATAAAATTGATACCGTGTAATAATGAAATAATTAATGCTTTAGCACTTACCCCAAGTAGCAAATATGTTAAATAGTTCATTCTAAAAAGGTTCCTTCATTAACATGCCAAATTGAACCATCTCATTTACCCAAACATACCTTGAAGTTGTTGCTGTTTATTTTGTAGTAGATGTTGCCGCTTAGAAATGTTTGAATTTAACTTCCAAACAGCAACCGTTAAATTTTGAAAAGTGCATGTATAATCATCTTTAATGATTAGTTGCCATTTTGTAGCACACCAATTGAAAATTGTAGAAATACTGAAAATATTTTGTAACATGTAAACACCTAAATATATGTCAAAAGTCAAAACGGCTTCCTAGTAAAAATTATCTCTTCACATAGTAAGCGCTACTTGTAGATTTATATCAAAATTTTACTTTTAAAATTGATATAAGGTTACAGAACGACAAAGTTTCAACAAAATGACAAACTTTTGTCGTAACGTATCGCTATATTTCAATATAAATCGCGTAAATACTAAAATGAAAATTAAAATTGATACAAATTTGGCTTTAGTGTCTAATAACAACACGTCATCAATACGAGAAAATGTATATAAAATAATAAGTGCATACCTATGAAATGCGGATTTATTTAAGGAAAAACACATGCTAATTTGAAATAAACGGTTAAAGCTATTTATTTGAAGCATGCGTCATTCGACGTTACAAGTTCTTCCCACTTTTTTGACAAAAGATATATTCCGCGGCGATAGAAACTTTCATCTTTCAAAGCAAACCATGAACTGACCCTATTTTTTTAACTTCTCGGAGCTTAGCGAAGTGCTGCTCAACCAATCGGTGCGCCATTAATCGAAAGAAGTGTTAGTTCAAAGAGCAATATTCGGCGAATACGGTAGGTGACATAGTACATTAATTCAATTGTTTTAAAGTTTCCTTAACAACTTTTGTGGCGTGCGTCGTCACATCATTATATGGCAAAATCAATTTTCCATGTTTTGGGCCCATTCTTGACGTTTTGTGAACAATGCATGGTTCAAATTCATTATTCGTTGTTTGTTACCAGCTTGGCAGTGTATGCAATTTAGAATTTGAAATCGCTGTTACGCTTATAATTTAAGCTAATTAAAAGGTTTTAGTAGTTGGGTAA
>JAHWXV010023105.1:0-42619 GCA_024586415.1 Phrixothrix hirtus
AGTGTATGTGTGCATGCAGTGGTTGTGAAGGTGGAGGTTTGTTAGTGGGTTTTGCCTACCCCGTTAAGGGAATGGCGTGATGGGTAGTAGTAGTAGTAGAGTAGTATTAAAATTTTCTAATACAATTGGTTGTAAACAGGAAACATTCAAACTATAAATTTTTAGCACCATTTGTACATAATTCGCTGAACTATACTTGACGCATCACGGTTCTTATCTTTGGTTCGATATCTTAGATATTATGGTGCCATTTTAAAGTGGCATTGATCTTATGGAGTTTCAAAACTTCAAGTGTTGCTTCATTATCTCAAGAAATTAATTTATGTATTTTAGATTGTTTGAATGCTAGACAACCAAATTAAAAAAATTACCATATTAATAGCGATAAAAACTAATATATTATTCAATTTTTGGACTATTCCTCGTCTATATGTTTTTTCGCGTATAAATTAAAATATGAAGACAAAAATTATATCATGACACAGTCCTGTCTTTACTCTCATATTATGTACAATTTATAACAAATAGTTTTATTGTTTATGAGTAATATTTGAAGTTTCATGACGATGTTTCTATGGTGCGAAATTCATCTACCTTAAATAGCACAGAATAAGATATATTTGAATCCTAATTGCAATTGTGAACTAAGATTATAACGCTAGATTAGTCGACCAAAAATGATTTTATCTATAAACTCGAACTGAAATCTCGGTCCAATTTATAGCACCGTAGACATAAGGTTTGCGAAAATTACACTGCTTATAAATAATACTAATATTAAGTAAACACAAAAATAATCGTATTCAAGGAATTCGAATGTACAAAAAATAAAATAAAAGATTTACTGCCGCATTGGCGAGGAAGTATAACGTTTAAAACTTTATACTTATCTTGAAATAATTTAGGCTATAATGATTATAAAATAAAAGTTAAAGTAGTAATGACAGGGATTAGCCCACAATTTAAGTTAATGTTTGTTTACTTAAATATAGGAAGTGTAATTTTTGTTTTATTTTATACAACATGAAAATGAAATTAGAATGAATTACTTTAAGTTTACATAAGCTGAAATTCAACGGTTATTGAAAATGTTAAATTAACTTTTATTAAGGTGCATAAAAAGAGAACTATGTACTGTTTTATACTACTTTAAATAACTTAATACCTTTGTAGGCTTTGATCAATTCTTCATACTGATACAAACGATACAATAATTGTACCTTCAAAAGCAAAGTTAGAAAACATACCCTTAAAGTGTAATTGCATTAAAATTAAAATATCAATATATAATCTGAATCAGCAGTTGTATTCTAATGTGCTTGGTATATCACCATTCAAAATGTAAAATGATTTACGAATAAAATAATTCCACAATTACTTTTTAATTCAAGTTTAAGTTACAAAGAATACAGACGATATTTGAAGTACAAAATATAGTTTCTGGTACATTCCATTTTATAACTTCCGCATATATAGTTGAACTTTTAATTTAGCGTGCTATTGCAAAAAGTGGAGTATGCTAATTTGGGAGCCACGTCACTGTCTTTTTTCCGCCAGATTTATATTTGTGGGTCATTATGTACCTATTATGTTATTGGATAGTGCTTAATTACTTAATTAATTGCGAATGTTTGGATAAATGTACATAATTCCGATGTTAATGGAGAAATATCCATGACCATTTGATTAAGTTACAAGGTAATATTGGTTCAGCTTATGACGCATCAAACAACTGCTCCGTTTATCAGATAGCAACGCTAGGTTATATAGAAGTGCTAGACTTTAGTGTTTGCGTCAAAACAGGTATGAGAAGTACGAGGAGCGTTCAATTTAGACTATAATTTCAACTTCGCACCAAAACAAAAACTAACAATTGAAGGTTAGTTTGCTATTTAATAGTCCGCAACTAGTACTTACTTGATTTGGCCAGTTGACCCACCAACAACCTACAATCGGGCACATGTGAGAAGCATGAGTGGAGAAAAATTGTATTAAAGCATGGAACAAAGCATTATTATTAAATTTCTTAGTAAAGAAGGAGTCAAAGCTCCTAAAACTTGTGAAGGACTAACGCCAGTTCGGCGAAGATACGTTCTCAGACGTTAGCATCTGTAAATGGAGTAGGGGCTTTAAAGATGGTCGATATCTTGTGAAAAATGAACCGCTTTCTCAGCGTTCCAAACTATTGACAAAGTTAATGCGCTTATGCACCATGATCAGCTAGTTAGGTTGAAAAATATTGCTCTCGTTGGATTCCAAGAATTCTAACGCACCACCATGAACAGATACGGTTACAGATCATTCATCCGCTGTTGGAACGATATGAGGAAGAAGGAGATGCTATTTTAGTGTTCATCATTACAACTGATAAAATGTGGGTTCACTGTTTCACTTCTGAAACGAATAGAGCATCTATACAGTGGTGAGACCCTTCATCCCTAACACCAAAGAAAGCAAGATTTACTGTTTCAGCAGGAAAAATTATGGATGCGTTTTTCTGGGATATTAAGGAAGTTTTACATATAGATATACTTATCTAACAACGTACAATAAACGCCTAATACTATTGAAGTTTACTGACAGACCCAGTCAAATCATCCATCAGAAACAAGCGTAAAAAGGTTTGACATCTGTTTGATGCTTAATGGATAACGATTCTTGCACTCCCAAAATTAATGTGGAGCCTTGTGCCCCATACTCATTATATTCCAAACCTTACTTCATCAGATTTCCATTTGTTTGGGCCCTTAAAAGGGTCTCTAAGAGGAAGAGTGTATAGCTGGAACGAGGAAGTCATTGAAGCTGTTCGAGAATAGATTTATCTGCTGCCACAAAATTCTTTTTCTCGGGAGATATGAAAGTTATCTGAAAAGTGGCATCAGTGCAATGAAAGGTAGGGGAAGATACTATAATTTGTTTATGTTAGTTTTTGAATAATTATAATTTAAATTGGACGCTCCGCGTATATTGATCAGCACGAAGGACAATGTTCTGTGTTTACATTTTGCCGACATGTGACCTTTCCCAATTATTAATAATTACAAAATCGTTCTTTAAATTAATTTATGTAAACTAATCAATCCATGCAATTATTTAGAACACAATAATTGGTAAAACGTTATATAGGTCCCAAATATAAATTGAATTCATGGAATTAATACAATTGATAAACCCATATTAAAATAAAAAAGAAAACACCGAATATAAACATTGCAGTAAATAAATTAAGATCAATTAATAAAGATTTAGGAAAAATCTAAAGTAAAACAAATAATTTAATATAAGTTCATCAATCTAGCTATTAAGGTAGAAAACAAAATTACTTATACATAATTAATATATAAAAATATTAAAACATTATTAACTTCAATACAAGATAAGGGAGGTGTGTAAATAGAAATTCACGTTTAATACTAACATGTCCATCTATCAGTTGAGAAGGAAAACAAAATTTATATATGAGGTAGAAAACTGTAAAATATAAACAAGATAAATTAATTCACGGGCCCTGTAAAAGAAAATGACACAAAATACAATACACACACAGATTGCAGTACACATTATAAATTTAATACTGATAAAGCAATTCATATCTAATTGATAAGATTTGAAAAATAGTACAAATACTGCAATTGCGAGCCTCCATATGCCCCTACATCTAATCTGTGAACCTATTTCCAGGTGTGAAATGAGAATCAGCGCGCATAAAGGTTTTCTCTGTGATAATGTGCAGTCAAACGCTTTTACTGTTAGTAATAGCAGTTAAAAGTCGCCGTAAGGACCACTCATACAGATAAGCGAACGACTTTCATTATTTATTATGATGTCTTACTCTTGTTTGGAGAAGCAGTTCGTACATTTTTCAACTGCTTTTGCTTGCTAAAACTCTACAATAATACTTTACCTAATTGTATACCTTAATAACATTACCTTAACTATAATAATCCTCAGCTTCACAAATAGATCCTTCAAATCTGAATTACATGAACATACTATATAAAACATACATATTGACTAGCCATAGGATGTTGATGCAGGCGAATATTATTTAGAACTTCTTTGTTTGTTGACTTTTTTTGTGACAAAGACTTCTGGAAGCGAAAATTTCCTTAGCCCTCTTAGACTAGAACTGTCATATAGTCATTTAGCCATACCAACTAGAATTTTGACGAATCTGGAGGTACACCACCATCAGTAGGGATTTTTAACGTGCCAAACATTACATTGACACGGCACCTACAATTATACTTCCCTATCCGAGAAGAAGCCACGTATTTTAAATTTTTTTCCACTGAAAAGTTTACCGACCTCGATCGGGTTTAAACCCTCGTCCCTTAGATCTAGGGAATAAATATGTATATCGTGGGTCAAATGTTGAATATAAATATTACAACTATTTGAATTTTTATTGAAATTGGTATTGATTGATTAATACTGAATGTGCCTGCATGTAGAGGCAGACGTGTAAATTATATACAGAGCTGGTGAGATACACTTATGCCCAAGTGATGCTTTTATAATCGTGTAAACAAAGTAATCGAGCTAATCTGTATCTTCAGCAATTTCAGTCTGAAAGCTAGTCGAAGACCTATTGAGGTAAAAATTGGTTCTATACAAATAAGTTCTACGAGCTCAAATCATAAAGGTTAGAAATGTAGCTAATTAAACTAAACCAAATAATTAACCAAAAGGTTGTCGCAGGCAGTCAAGGACATTTATGCAGAGATACTACTAGTTTTAGGCACTGACTATTTGTCCCGTAAAGTGTGTAAATCTGGGTGAAAAAGAATCAAAGGGGGCGTAGGGCGTTTATTGATGAGGAAAGGTAAAGACGCTTTATGTGATATGCAACCGATGAGAACAATCCATTTTGAGCCCCTTTTAAAATTTTGCAATATTATTTGCTATTGAATGGTTTTAACCACAGGTGTTTGAGAATGAAACCTTAAGCTACCCGCTCGTTGGAAAGCGAGTACGGCTTATGTATTTACACAGCTGAAACTCAAGCTTCAAGACATCAGGTAGTGATTCGTAAAATTAAAAATTTGCATATGTAACCAAACGAGTATTTGAAACTAAATAATCCATGAAAGTCGACTTAATAAATATACTACAGGTTGAACCTATTACTAAATTGTAAACAAATTTAACCGGGGGAGAGGATTACTAAAGATATCTACAATTTCTATCTTAATAGCACAATGGTTTACTCACGTCCGTTAGAAAAATAGAAATTAGGTTGTGTGGCAATCTGGAGGTAGAATTCCTCCAAATTCGACAAAATTCTAGTATGCATGGCGAAATGACCCCAGTGTTTGAAGCCAGGAGAGCCAAAACAATTTTCGCATGCCAAAGTTTAGCTAAAAAGCAAACAACAAACTAATTTATTATTTTAAATATTTGTTTTCATTTCAGTTTGAAACGGAATGGGGTTATTTATTACATTAAACGATAAAGTATATTGTCGTTGAGTTTAATCAGTTATATAGGTTACAATAAATTTTTGTTACTTTAGAGTTATTGAACCGCATTTCAAAACCAAACTGCTTAGTTTGGTTTCTATCGAAATCTGCCTAATTACCTCATAGCTCTTCTTCCAATAGTCGTTTTAAAGTCATATATTATATAGCAATCAAGTTTTTGCGCAAACCTTCGCCTTAGTTTAGCTAACTATGACAACAGTGTCGCTCATTATATATCAATGAAGGAATTATAAAATTAGATTAGCCAGTTCTACTAGATCATATTTATATGGTAGAAAATTACTTACAAAGATTAACTATCGATTTAACACTTACATTCCCACTAAGGGAATGAGCTTTCTCTTTATGATTCAAAATATATAGTTATTTCTAACAATTATTTAATTCTTTTATGTTTATTATTAATTTGGTACTGGTTTTTATATCTTGAAATAATGCTGCCTATTACAAACGCAAAGGTGAATCAAATGACACGGAATGACAAATAAGTAGTAATTAGAAATGTAGCAGATGCAATTGAATCTTTCATTGGGTTAGATGATAGAATTGCTCATGAGCAGCTCAACTATCGGGAGGCGTATGCAAAATAAGTTTTATAAGTACTTACCACACGAAACAAACAGGTAAAGAATTGATGTGTGCCGGAAAGATATGACACAGTATGAAACTGGCGGAAATTCGGTGTTACAACGCATTACTATAGGCAATGAATATTGAGTTGGCTAACTCCAGTTAGATCAAAGAGATCCTTCAATGCGTGGACATATCCAAATTGCTTAAAGACAGGTTTTTAGTCGATAATGCCAGATTGACAGTCTTTTGTGTGCAAGATATTAACATGCATTGCTTTATTCTTGCATGATGAAGTAAGATCTCATACGATTTTCTTCGCGCAAGATATACTTCTAACACTTGAGTTGATAGAACTCCATCCACCTCACTATATTCTGAACCTAGCCCACGTGATTTGAACCTCTTCATTCTATTATAGGAACATCTGAATGATAATAAATTACAAAGTGATGAAGCAGTACAAAATAACGTTTGCAGTTGACCTGGACAGCAGTCCAAGGATTTCTGAGCTGATGAATTCCAGAAACTTACTAGCTATTGAAACAAATGTTTGCATGCGTGGGGGAGGTATGTGGATAAGTAGATATTATCACAGGCTAAACTTACAACAACACATGTGACAATTAAAAATCACGAGTGTTTAACAAGAGCCGGCAAAACTACAGTGGAGCGAGGCGTGGTCCGTCGGTACTTACGAGGCTAAACACTGTTAAGTCGAGACAAAATCGGCAAAATGTGGGTGCCACTGTTCTCAAGTCGAAACTGCTACTAGGTGCTAATTATTAAACACCCTTTATGTCATGATGTTAGTGACCTACCTTAGGAGTGGAGACAGACATTCTAATGGCACTGCAGATACGGGTTAAGACTGAAAAGTAAATATACTAATGCTAAAAGTGTTCACTATTTATGATCGCTCCTGTATATTTTGAAGTGCTAACCTTATTATAAATTCAGGAGTGGAGGCCCCTTTCTTATGGATAACTGATCTAGACGTTAATTTAACAATAACTGAATAAAAGATGAATTGAGACTATTGATACACCCTGTAGATCGAAAGTAATGTAAATTGTCTATAAGAGCTTCAAGTATAGTTAATGCAGCACAAGATTCAAAATATGCTTTACTTGACATAAATTATTTAAAAATGACTATTAAATTTTGACAGACCTGTATATCATTACTGACAAAGCTGATGGCAAGTAAAGTTGTTATTAACGTTTTAAATTTAACGTGAAACAAATGATTTCTAACTTTTAGCTGAATGACAAACTTCTGTGATGTTTGAAATAAATAAACTAATTGAGCACAAGACACGTTATATTGTTGACGATTCACTTTTCTGATGTAGACAAATCAAATTAAAATTTGAAGATAAATCGAATATCCCTTAACAATATTTAACAAAAATTTTTGACATTAGGCAACGCAACCAAGGTTCGTATTTATGGATGGGTTTAATATCACTTTAAAGAACAAACCTTACTTGCGTTAGCAACATTTAATGTACACAATCATCGTATATGCAAAGAACAAAAGGAATCATGCGTTGAAGGGTACTCTATATGTCAGTTTTTCATAAAGCTACAATCTGCTAATTTAATTAATTATTGTAACAAGATGCTAATTCATTAAAATTGATAGTCTAAATTTATAATATACAAAAGGGTACGTTGAAACGTTTAATATTGAAAGTTTAAGAATTCATTTGCTTCGAACCAAAGAAATTATAGATTACGTGTTATTTCTTTGATTTCATAACACAAACAAATCGGGAATCAACGCCCCTTTTATTACTTGACGGTAATCAGAAATTTAAATTTTAGCAACAATGATTTGTGCATACCGTAAGATCACCTAATACCCCAGTTTTAAACGTGAAATAATCAAGATGTCACTTACAGCTGCGATGGTTCGCGTTTGATTGTTAGAAGCGAAAGCAGTCCCTTTTATTTTTCAGGCTCAATAAAGGACCCAACGGGTGGACCCCTTTTTCTTGTTGAAATAATTATCCAAAATATTTGGAAATTCCAATTCAGCGACTCTGCTTGATAGCATACTTCAAAAATTCAACAATAACAGGTTAAAATATCTAAAATAGAAACCCACGGCACTTCCGAACTAAAACCTTGTATAACATGCTACCTTTCGTACTTCTTCTTACTTTGATTGCTAATCAAAAACTGACTACTGAATGCGATCTTTCACACGAGAATTTGTTGTTTCCAATCCTACGCTAACCTCGGACGGCACGGATATTCCTAACTTATTTATAATTGATCCAGTTGCCTCGTTGGTTACTGTACCAAGTTTTCGCACTTACGATATACGTTACATACTTGTATGCTTATCCTGGGGAATTTTCTTTAAGCACACAACCTTTCCTTTCCCTTGTGGTGTGTGTGAATTAAATTTGACTGTTTATTAAATCAACAAAGCTGACCTAAGCGTCTATGGAAATAAATGGAGTTTTTTAATATCATAATTTTGCTATGTATATTTAAGATGTTTAATTTTATGCTTGGCACGAGGTGCATTAAAATAGTTAACTATATTAGTTAATTTACTCCTTAGAAAAAGGAGTCTTAAATGAGTTTACATTAATTCTGATTTTAATTAGATTCTCTAAGTAAATAATGTATGTAGTAGTGCATGCTAACTATTTAATATTTCATTTAAGGTTTTTAACAGAGAGAAAACAGTGAGATCTGACAATATATGTTTCACTAACTACAGTTACCTCAGTTTTTCTTATTACTTGCTTGTGTTGTACAAAAGGGCACCGGAAACGAGAGAATTGAAAAAATTTGAAACTTCTTGTATTTGTAAAGTGGTTCCATGTGGCATATTGAATCTTTTCCTAACGATTCAATTGCCAATGTGCGAGGGTGTTGCGCCCTAAAGAAATTGATGAGCCTACATACTTGTTCTAATCTCTCAAAACGATTGATAATACTAAAGATTTTTTTAATGAACTGAAAGTACTGAAATATGGTGTAATTATTCTGCCAAACGGAAGGGAAAGAGCATAGTTTCTCTCTTAAAATAAACAGTTCTTGAAAAAGCCATTCTATCATCTTTAAACAATTTCTAATGTGTCTTAACCTTTTCTAAATATCTTCATTAATTTTTAAGATATTAGAAGAAGTAGACAGGGATAGTACTTTATTTAGGGCACCTCTAACCCTCATGCAACGATGATTGGGCTGATAATTTTTTTCTAATTTGGCCGCTGCCGGTGCTCCATTTTTAGTTGATGGAATGCATATTGTATTAGAGTTACTTAATCTACTTATGACAAAATCTAATATTAATGTTTACTTTATCTATAATTATCTAACAAATTAGAATTCTTATTCAGGGTTCTTTAAAATTATTTAGATAAATTACTTTGTGGCTTCCTCTCAGGAATCTAATCTAATCTGACATTTAAAATGCAATTCGTGTACTGAGGTTTTGATAAACCTTAAAGTGTTAGTATTTAATAGAACCTCGTTCCGTTTGAATTATATTACTTTTAGTTAAGTGCAATTTCATAGTAACAGCATCATATGCGTAGGTATTTATTAATTTATTAATGCAATTTACTGGATTGAAGACATACTAAAATGGGTTTGTAAGGAAGTTACTTGTAAATAAATAGTTTTCCAACATATGTTTTCGTTCGAAAGATACATTTACTTGGAATTTTCAACAAATTGAAATGTCATTATTGATTTATATAAGGTATCTTGAGGTTATACTTTGTAGAAAATTTACTACATATCCAATGTTATTTGAAATGCAATTCCTACGCCATCATGTTTTTAATGAAACTTCGAGCACAATGAAAATATCATTTCACGTTATCTTTGTATATTTTACTTGCCAACTATTTATAATTTCACACGTTCACGTTGATTCAATTGCTTGTCTGTATCTTGTGGCCATCTTGTTACTAGAATTTATAGACATGACGTTATGAAGTAACTTTGAGTGCCGATATAAAACAATTTATAACTTTATACGTACATCTTTAGGGAAATCTAGAAGCTACTGATGGAGCTCTTCTGGTTTAGTATCAATCTATCTCCAAGTGGGTATATAATGAAAATTAACAAAGGTATTTATCCTATGCCATGACAAATCTATATTTTACACAGTGTCTCAAAAATAAGCGCATCGTTCCTTACAGTAATAAGAACCCTCATAAGAGCACAATCTGGAAAAATATGACAATAGCAGACGGCGCTGTGCTTCTGTTGTACGATGCATTAAATTGTATCCAGAACTTACAGTCATTGGGACGGTTGGAAAAGGAAGGTGCTGTATTTCAATGATCTCTGTTATCACGGAGTAAGCACATAGCACTGATAACAAGTGGCGATGGTAATTGGGTCAAAAATCGAGACAGGCGCCACTTCATTAAGTGGTTATTTAATTTACAGAACATTAGAACAATCGAAAAAGGGGTTGTCATTTACGTTATTATTTTTTTCGCATCAACTCGGCGAATCTGGCAATACGGAAATGCTTTAATATTCAGTTTACGCTAGAATCTTACTTGAAGGCTAGAAATAAGTAAAAGGGTCTTAAATCTAAATTATATCAGTAAAAGAATACATAACACATACAAATAAAGTTGACATAATGAAGGTAAATAACATAATTTTTTGTGTCTTCAAATGTATTGTGTTGCAGGCTAACCAATGGATCCACCAAATCATGATTTACGAAGAATCATTAACAAATATTAAAAGAAAAGAATACTTCAGTTATTTTATCACGCAATTTGCGATGTTTAATTGTCTTTAAGATTCAATTCGTAATTATTAAACTCGATCCTAATCCGGTGTTAATACATATTCTGTGGTTAATATGATTATTGTGTTCAACGCATAATATACTACTGTATATTGTTGGGACATTTTGGCGAGGCTATTTTTACGGGTCGTCTGGGATGAAATTATAATTCACAATATGATTCTAAAACCAAAACTCTTTACTCACTAAAACATATCGCATTTAGATACTGCTGAACACACGCAAAATGAATACTATTCCAATAGGTGAATGCATAATATAAGTTCAAACTCACGTTTCTCACATTTCACATAATCAAAGCTATACTTCAGGTATGTTCTGTTCTATATTTATGTAACGCTGGGCACTAATGGCATAATATAAAGAATAGAGAAACATTTTAGAAAATGTTAGAAATGTTGTAAACGCCCACTTTTTAAAGTGGATTTCAAATAGACGGAGCGTTTAATTCAAGACTGGTAAATTAAAACCAGTTTTTTTAATAGAATACATTTTTACATGATTGGACAAAATTAAGAATACCTTTTGTGGTGATCCAAAGATATTTTCTTCAGATGCAGAATTGTAAAACTGCTATGAATTTTCTGGATAACATAGTTTAACATAACATATCGCTACACTCGCAATTTTAACTTTAGCTTAGTGAACTCTTAGTGGAACACCCCGTATATTTGAAAATGATTTTTAAAATATACACTTTTACGATTCATTCAATTTATTCCTCCAAAATTGTTCTGCATTATAACAGTATCTAAAAAATGATTAAATATTTTAAGGACATATACTAGCAGCAAAACTAATTCAAAAAGTCTTAGTGGACATGGGTCTGCAAATCAACCGATCTCGAGATAAGAGCGATTTTAGTTTTCGTACAGTTTTGTAGTTTTTACCGTTTAAGCACTACAAAACACGATTATCACAAAAGATGTTGGATATATCCTCTTTTCATTTCAACACAGGATCTATATCTTTTCAAGAAACAATTCCTCATCCTAACGAAATCGTATGGTTGAATTGCTCAACAATTTTTCTTAATTAACGAATTAGGACAACGGTCCTAAGTGGGTAATATTATTCACATTTGTTGCATACACTAAAGTTTCTAAACTGCCACAAATTCGAAAGTCGACGGGAATTAGCTTGGGTGACCTACCACGCGATGTAGTGAACCCCTCGCCCTATCTAAGTCTTGCGAAATGTTTCGCTCGGGTACTCCCTTATGAAGGGTCAAAAATGCTACACACGTAAAATAAGAACCTCTGCGAATAAACGACTAGCTGAGAAGGCAGCGTGTAGTTCCAAATGGATTTATATCAAAGAGGTTGGTAAGTTCTGAGAGCCTAAGGCACTGAGCGTTAGTATATTTGTCATAATGAAAGGGCGCAACTTAATTAATTGATTTGATTTCATATGTAGATCAACAGAATGAAGACCAAAGTTAGAAATCCTTTTTCTTTAGCTTATTATAACTTACGTGATTATTCCACTGCATCATCTGAGATACAGTACTGCAAGGAAATTTCTTTAATTTTCAGCTGACTAAGCGTACCTACCTAATTTAGCTCTAAGAATGTCAATAAAAGTAATATTTCATAACTGATATATTGATATTAAAACGAACAGTCAAATCACAAAATAATTGTTTAACGATTAATAAACCATCTAAGTCTTAAGAATACCTAATCGATGTATCCGCGATGTATATAAATTGTATGTCTAACGGTTACTGGTAATAATAACTAAGGTATATAAATAGCACATGCTATATATTGTTCGGACACCTAGTTTTAGTGTTATTATTCTAGATTTAATAAACACAAGATTGACATAAATATGTACGGTCTATTAAATCAAACGATGCGTTGACTGCGGATTTTCGTCCTGACAGCGGTAATCAATTCGTAACAGCAGAGGACAATTGGTGACGGGATTAACAGAATTTCCACAGATAGCTGTATCGGAGAGCGTACTGATGAAATAGAAATACGAGTCGATAGAAATATTACTGTCACGTCCTAAAAAACGTTCCACTAGTCGTGTTGGTCGCGTAATATCCCAAACTGGGTTATGAATAATTTCCATTTACTACAACAAAACAAGTGGGCAGCTAAATATATTTAAACTAATTGGTGGACACGAATTGTTTGAATACAGTATGACACCAGACTTTGTAAACGGAATTTAGAACGAAGTTAAATAATTGTTTCAATATTCTTTGGCATTAAATTTATAATTGACATAAAATACTAATATAATCTTTACTAGCAATGAGATACTATAGGTTTGAATTAGTGTAGTGGAAATATAAGTTCTCTGTACGGAGTATTTCCAAATAACTATGATTGTCCAAATTTTACTAAACCACCGAGCGCTCTTCCACCATAATAGCAGGGGTAAAATGCGGCGATGCCTCACTTAAACAGACTATACATCCAATCTCTAGTTTAAAGAGTCCTCTTCCAAAAGTTCTGGAAAAGCATCTAAAAGGCCTAGCTAAATATTTAGGCTGAAACGCCATTGATGTTTGGATTTACGTACAGCATGTAGAACTTCGTCCGACCAATCGTGCTTATTATGACAATTGAAAATACTATCTTTAATGAATCTGGTTTCATCACTGAAAAGAATGTTAGCAAAACATTCGGATATTCAGCAGATTTCCTTGAAAACCACTAACAGAATATTATTT
This sequence comes from Phrixothrix hirtus, assembly GCA_024586415.1. Classification (NCBI taxonomy): domain Eukaryota; kingdom Metazoa; phylum Arthropoda; class Insecta; order Coleoptera; family Phengodidae; genus Phrixothrix; species Phrixothrix hirtus. The sequence continues at coordinate 13,549 of JAHWXV010023105.1, forward strand.
TTGCATGGTAGTCAGCGAGACTAAGGGTTTGCACCAGTTGAATATAGCATGGAGAGTTCTCCAAACAAGACGACTACTTATGCCTATTGCAGCTGCATTTCTTCTTACGCTCGTTTCAGGGTTATCTACTACGGTCAAAATCTCTTCTTCAACCTCAAGCGTACGCATTAACCTAGAAAGTCCGCTGTCATATGTATATTTGGCTAAAGAACCACTGCTTCTCCACCGTACATAGAGTCGTCCAAATAGCACATACAAAGGCAGTTAGCGATTGGGAAAGACCTCACTGTTCGCGCGACTATAAATAAAAACCGGAGTGACCATTTCAGCATGTGAATAAGGCATTGCAAATTATAAAGTGATTGTTCCTTTTATCTAAAAATTAATAAATACAAACTACGAGAAGGTAATGAATAAATTTACTGCAAACTGATTAATACAATAAATGATATATTAAAACAAAATGTTTTGTTTTAGGGAAATTTGGATCTACTAAATTTAAAAGCTATAAAAGTTTTTATTGTAGTAAACATTGAAAGCAGACTTTCTCGAAAACTGTTGCCTATAGCCAGTTAAGACAAGAATGGATAAAAAATGCTGGTCTTATTACAAAAAGGATTTGTGGGTGAGATTATCTACTCTTTTCTAAACCATCCTTTCCGAATGGCTTAGTGAAAATGTTTATTATCGTTAAAATTTGTGTTAATAACTACACATGCGTGACGAATTTGAAAAATTTGTATTAAACCATTGTTTTAATATTAAATAAAGGCTAAAATGCCTTCTTAAATTTCAAAGCACCCTTATCTCGAAAACGATTGATTTGTGCACTCATATTCGTTAAAACTTATTAACTTGTATATGGCCTTAAAATACTTTCCAATACTTTATATGATAGTATCATGATCCGATTTTCATAATTCCCAAATCTTTGCATCAGTGACATTATCAGCTTTTCTGGTATTTTGCTTGTATATTTCTAATTTATATTTTTGCGAAGGGTATTTTACAAATAATAACACAAGATCTCATTTCTATAATTTTTGCTAAATTTTTGTCATGTGGTAACCATATCTTCTCCACACTAGAGTTTCTCGTTGATGAATGTTGGTAGTACTAAAGAGACTGTATACATTTTTATTTTTCAAATTAGGTGAAAATCTATAATAATCTGAGGTGAGGGTATTATTAAAAAAACGCTAAAATGACCAAGGAAACAAGAAATCTTTTAAATCCAAAATTAAAAGCGGTGCATCGAATTGTCAAATACAATTTAGAAAATTACAATGTTCAGTGAACAACATGATTTGAACATATAAATATTTTTTGTAATTTGTATTGAATAGAATGCATTCTAGTGTGAAATTTGTAACAATAAGCAGTGGCTGAAAAATCAGCTGGGGCTCTAATGGTGCATTTAACTAATACGCCAAATATTTGAATTTTATTGGTGTTACCGAAATGAGATAAAATATGTAAAGCCACGGTTCTCTTAGTACTATGATGTTTAGATTTTTATCATACGTGATAAAAAGATCAGTTGATAAGGTATTCTTATTTATTTGAAACCAAGATCCAGCTACCGAAACACCAGATCGCTGACAACGATAAATTAAAGGCATTAAAAGAGCATACATTATAATAGAACACGTTTGAAGATTCAGTTAATTATTGTTTTTCATTTCTTATAATACCTTTATGCTTACTATTTATGACATAACGATTTCAAAATATTTTTTACAAGGTTTGCATTTATGATATGGTTATTAAAGAACGTGATGTTCATACTAAATCGATGCTTGCATGATCTACTCACGCCTGTCTACCTTACACGATTTACTTCACAGTCACGTGTAGTTTTTACAAAGTGCTGTATTGACAAAATAATTAATTTTTGTATTTTACGCAATACAAGGTTGCTATTGAATGATACGGGTTTCCTTAGTTGAAATGACTTTGCCCTTAAATATCATTGTTTTTGATTACGTTAAATGTTATAACTATAAATTCGTCTGGAGGTTTTACAAATACTCATACTAGGATTGAAAATTATTTTTCAAATACCCAGGAAATACCCCGGCAATTTGATTTCTATTAACACAACCAAAATTTGTTACGCAAACCTATTATCATTCGTATTGTGTCACCAGGATGTGTGGGTGTATCCTTTTCGGATTATTCTAAGAAATGAGGTCTCTATTGCTGCATCTATTTCCCAGCTTCATCTATTTTACTTACACTTTGCGTTCGTGCTTCTGCACTTTTTGAAATAATTGATGCTAATGAGCACAGAAGATTCATTAAATTTTACTTGAAGCTAAAACAAATTGCGGCAGGAACCTGCCGAATGCAAAATTAAGCTTTTAGTAACTAAGCAAGAAATTTTAAATGGCTAAAACATTTCAAAGTGAGATAAGGTCTGTAGAAGATGAATGGAATTTGGATCAACGGTAGTCAGCTATAGTTCAATAAAAGACAATGGAGTGCAAACTTCTAAGTCAGGAGGTAGTTTATCCACAGGATTTGTAATCGCCTTAGCATTCATGCGGAACATGTCAATGGATACTGTGCATCAATTGCACATCACACGGATTGCAACAATGTCGGTTACTCATCCCATGTCATAACGGCTGACGAATCATGGATGTACAGTTATGGTTTTGAAATGAAATATTTCCATCATGGCTGAAGAAGCATCAATTTAATACTGATCATTTCTGACATACAACGAATTGTACAATTGATCAAACTGTAATGGAAACGCTTTTCTTGATCATCTATAAGTTTTTGGAAGATAGTATGAAGTGCAAGTAGGCCTAGGTGTGGAATAATTAACTAGGAGTGTTACTTAGGACAAAATGACTTCAGGAGATTCATAGGCAGCAACTTTACCGTCGTTTCCACTGTGCCTACTTGCATACGCCTTTCGATTTGTACCTCTTTCCCCAATTGGAGTAATTATTGGTAAATTCACTGGAATCGCTGCAAACAAGCTTAATGTAACTGCTTTGGTGATAGATAAAGTTGGAATAGAGTTAATATTTATTTTTTGCAAAAAAAGTATTTAAAAATTTTAGCCATAAGTTTTGGTCTCAACAAAATTTCACTGCTTTGTTTTAGATAATTTATACATCTAAAGTATTTAACTCCATCAACTTTTATATAATTTTACCTTTTTAATTTAAACAGATTAAGGGCTATAGATAGATTTTACTAACCCTAACTATTTATTCGTTACAAAAAATAAAAGGGTTTCTAAATATATTATCAGCTGTAGTTAGTTTACGCTGTAAACAGAAATATATTGGAAAGTACCAGATATTATATTAAACTATGTTTTTAGTAAACTGTGTAAATTATTTATTTAATTTATAAGTCGGAAAATGAAATCTAATAAATTTTCAGAAAAACATAAGTTCCTTGTAAATCGACTTTAGATAAAAATAGTACGGTTATAAATCTTTCCAACAGATCACTATCAATTAATGCTGTTGATTTGGCAAAAAGCGGTAACTTTTCTGTCATTCCTAAATTTATACCTTTTTGAAGATATACTTTCAAATGTTGAAGCAGTAATAAGATGTTCAAAAGTTAATGACGCAGAACTTATAAGATATGAATCTGTTAAGGATTTCACCAAAAACCAAACAACCGGAAATTAATCTTCATGTCTGTCAAATACGTGCCCTTCAAAACTTAAAATGTGACAAAGATATTAGCGCTTCAGCTGCAGGTAAAGTAAATGCAACTATGGTCCTCAATACTTTAAATTACAACAAAAAAGCTCAAAATCTTCTTGTTCCTATACTTTATAAGAAATTTCTTTAATTAACAAGGAAGCTTATTAAGATTTCCTCTAAACAAGTAAAAGTGACTTTAATATTTTTCAGTCTTACCTCCTAGAGTTTATAGTTTTCCTAATGTACATAAAAATAATATTTCTTTGAGACCTATCGTGATTACTATTGGTTTTCCCTTTTCCCCACATATAGCGTAGCTAAATAGTTAACTGGTTTATTAAAGCCATAAGTTGGTTAAACGGAACATAATATTATTAGTTCTAAACCAAACATTTTGTTGAATTAGTGGGAAGCTTTAAACCTGAAGATAATGACATTAGCCAGTTTTGATATTACTTCTCTGTTTACTATGGTCCCATTAAATGTTATTTTGAAATCAATAATAATATTTTTCCAAAGTATGTGTCTAACCCATTTTACCATTGCTTAAAGAATTCATATTACCAATGGTACTATGAATTTTATGAACGACTTGATGTTGCGATAGTTGCTCCTTTGAGTCCATTTATCGCTAATTCTGACATGGAAAAACTTGAAATTATAGCTCTTCAAAAACATGTTTAAAGCCCAAAAAGTGGTTCCGCTTTGAAGATGACACTTTCATTATTTTAAACATGTTAGATAGCATCCATCGAAATATTCTGTTTACTATGGATTGAAGACTAACGGAAGTTTACCTTTCTTAGATGTTTTAGTTTCTAGAAATTGTAATTTTAGTTTATGTTTTAGTGTTTACCGAAAACCAATTCATACCGACAAATACTTAAATATGCTATTTAATCATCATCCAAGTCTGAAATTTGGTGTTATTAAAACTTCGGCTCATAAATTACGAAACATTTATGTTCCTCCTATTTCTGATATAGAATTGGATAACTTAAGAGATTTTTACAAGGAAATGAAAATAAAATTAATACTATTATTTTCCAAAAAAGAATTTCTAGTAATAAAGTTTTTACTACAGATAATGCTTATGTGCCTTAGATAAAATCAGCTACTAATAGAATTGGTAGACTAATCAATGTTTAAGACCAGCAAAAGATTCAATCGATCCTTTATTACCGCTATAAAGTGAGCTGTTCTTATGGTAAACTGTATGTAGGCTAAACAAAGTTCCGCTTTATTATCAGCAGAAAGGGGCATCAGCGGTTCTGCAGATTTAATCAACCATTAAAGTCTGCCGTAGCTAAACATGCTTTAGAAAATTAATAGAATGATAATGAATTTAATAAAATGGAACTAATAGCAAGAGTTTGTAATTATTATCTTCAACTTCAATGAGAGGCAATATATAAAAATATTAATAATTTCAATAGGAGGATGCTGATAAATCATGGCAACTTGTTAGTTTTAGTTGGTTGTTCTCATTCTATTTAAATGTCAATTTTTATTCATAAAGTGAATACGAAGTTTTCGAAACGTATAAAGTTAATTAAATAAAATCTTACACAGTTTAAGTGAAATATAGTTTACTATGAGTGTTAACTGTGGAAGCTTCCAAAAATATATTAACCGATATTAATTAGGATATCTAAAGTTACAATTTCCGTTATGAGCATTTGGATAAGTTTATTTAATTAAAGTATAAAGTCATATTAATTCAGTAACTCCGTTAAATCCTAAACTGTGGATTAAGGATAGCCTCTATTTAAGGGTAAAACAATTTTGTCTTCATTATTTTGGAATGCAAAATATCAGGATACTTCATCTAATTTGAAATTCTCCGTATCAAAACAACTTCTTCTATAAGATGTTATTAAATTAACTTTCGAGTTCAATTTGGAATGTGGATGATTGAAAGGTCCAATCTTCGCAATATATTTGTTATTCAGTAATAAAGTGGTACTCGGAATATTTGTCAAATTTATTAAGCTTTAGCTGGATTTTATTAAATTGTTATTGCAGTAACCTATATTTAGCAAACTCTGACCTAATATCGAATAATTAATAATTAGTTATTTATTATGATCGTTTTAACGAATTTCTGATAAATTGTTCCTCTTATTTAAGAGCAGCGTTGCTATAATATTTCATTATGCTTCAAACGTTTACTAATTTCATTTTAGAGTTTATTACAAATGATATTACCTATCCCAAGTAATTAAAAGTCTAGATATGTTAAACGTTAGTTTAATGGCAATTTTGATTTTAACTACTAGACTTCTATACTAAAAGTTTAATATTTAAAAATAAAGTACAGCTCTATTTGTAATACTTAATTATTCTATAACGAAATTACTAATGTACTCGTAAAATTCCGGCGAATTACATTAGTTCAACAAGAAGTTTTCAATTTTGTTAGTTGAAGACATAGCAGTAGGAGTATTCTAGAAATTCTGATATAATCTAAGTAACCATAAAACCAATGGACTACATTTGAGGTAATATAACTTATTTTACAAATAGGACGTATCAAAGCTTTTTCATCAAGATTTTTAAAAAGGATTGGTCATAAAAATGCGCAATATCATTTACGCTTTGATAATTCCTATTTAAGTCGGCAAAAACAATTGATGATTATAATTTTCTCACTAAGAGAGTTATTGATATGGGTCAGTAAAATGGCAAAGTACATTTATGTATTGCTCTATAGCACCAGGCAGATTTTTATGTAATCCACCTAGCTGTTAAAAAATTATATAGGGCTAAATTAAAATTAATTGTATTATCAAACATAGGACCCACTAACGCCCAGAGCTTTTTCAGTATTACAATGCCCTCGAAAAACTTCTACTTGTATTTTTAAGCTTTGTGAACCGTTTAATTGTAATGGAGTAACATTGCCTTCTGGGTAAAATTAGGGAATCGATTGTCACACGAAGCAATTTTTAAACTTTAATTGTAGGTCTTTTTTTATATTCAATCAGTAGTATGCATTTAAAATCACAGAATAGCGTAACCATTAGATCTGCTGACGAAGACTTTGGATTTGCGTTCTATATCACATATTCACAACATTCTTTGTTTAGTGGATGCGCCTCAATGGTATATCTACGTTTTATCGTCGTTTACGATTCACAAAATGGGTAGCAACAAACATTGAGTTTTCTTCGCACATTTCGATTTTTCAAATCTGGTACCGATACTGTGGTGATTTCCGCAAAATTTAAAAAAGCACAGTTTCTGATACTCTTACTACATTTATAATGACTGACACCTTCTCTCAATGATTTATTAACACTAAATCTTCAATCCTGTTGTACAATTTGGTTTTTCATGTCTTAGGCACTTCAAATCGCCATAAATTGAATCCGAAACCCACTAAACTAAAGTTTTGTTTGAAATGAAGGCGACTCAGCTTCCATATACAAGAAAACCGTTCTTTTGAGAATAATTCTTGTTTAGTGTTTTTCAATGTTAGAAACTTGATAATACCTGTACAGTAAAGATTCTGTTTAATCATTTTCTTCTAGATAAGAGTTATTTTATAAAATACAAGAACCCCTTATTCATGCTGCTAAACAAAATATATCTATTTTATTCATGAATTACTGTTTTACGACAGAAATATTACAGTAAATAGTGGTTAATTCCTTAGCTAAGTAGATTACATAAAAGGCTCCGCTCTGCAGAATGTCATGTACCAGATTTTCAAGTTTGGGTTCATTGTTCTTCATTTAATTATACTATGCCTAGATAAAATGTACTTATTACTTCCTTTCATTCACGTTTGTGTAGCCATATTTATTCAAATAGCAATTGTTTAGAGTTAAAATGCACATCCCTTTAATGTTAAGCGCAGTAAAGTTCTTAGACTATTTTTATTAATACTTTTTTAGAAAATATTGATTTGAATTATACGAATACTTACTTACTTTTAAAGTAAAAGAAAAAATTTAAGAAGTATCGAATTTCTCTACTGAAACATATGTAAATGAAATTAAAAATTTTACCGACATAAGTCTTCCTACCTTTATTGCCTAGCGATATATTTGTTTTAGCAGAACCACAGTGCATTCTTTTCCTAATATTATTTCTTAATTAAGTGTGATTCTTCCAACACGGGAGTAGAACGCTATACATAAACAAGTGTGTATGCCTAAAACTTCAGAGACGGTCGCAGTTTTTTCTAAATCCCTTCCCATTCTTATTGCACTTTCTGATTCTCCTAAAAATTCTGCATACGGAGAATGTGGGAATATAAGATACAACTTTAACCCCGTAAAATATCGATGATTAAAGTTTAAAATACCTAAAATGAAAACTAGAAATATATGTGTACCTTTTGCCCATTTATTTAAAATAAAAGAATAAAGCAAACATGTAGTATAAAATAAATAAAGAACCAACAATCGACAACTGCATTAGACAAACAAATATCAATTCACAACAAGTGAAATTAAATATTCTAACGGGAACCATTCGTTTTCTGCAACAGGGTAAGCTAATGGATAAACTTATATAAACGTTTTGGAGCATCTCTAGTGCAATAGTTTGAATCTTGTTCGGATTCTTTCCTTCAATACTTTTATGTCATTTAGTCAATTCAAATATCTTTACTCTTAAGATAACTTAATAGAAAAGTCCAAAAGAGTGACCTCAGCTGACTGCGCCGGTCACTCAATCATTCCCCTCATTGTTGACAAGCGATCGCAAAATATCTTGTTTAAAAAATTTTGAAAAGTAATACGATAATGAGGACATACTAGTACCATGCGAGTATATTCATATTAAGAATGTGATGCTTTCAAAATATCTTTTGCCAGTTATTGTTAATTCAACAAAATGTGGGCCTGGAATTTTTTTTCCAATAACTCCTTCCTAAACGTATATTTCTTGGAATATTAAGTATAGACCTCCCATCTTCCACTGCGGGTTTTGCGAAGTCTAATATACATTTTGATTACTAACTCCGCGATTAAGGTGAAATGCGGGTTCGTTGTAATAAATAATTTGATTGACAAAAGCAGGAGCAGCGTTGAATGTTTCCATCGTATTAGTACAAAATCTAAGCCTTCGGCCTTACACTAAAGTCACTTTGTATGAATATCATTTATTCTTTAATTGAAAACCGATATGCATTTCTAGGTATTAAGCGAAAATAGGAAACTGTTAGAAATGGTAAAGTATGGAGGATTGCTAGTTTTCCCTATTCAAAGAAATTTTACGTATGCAGTGTGACAAGGTTAAGATGAAGACACCCCTGTATTTCAGTTATTTTTGGAAGTATAAATTCGAATTTTGGCACAGAGGTAGACTTTTATAATGTTCATTCTTTAGGGTTCTTAGCTCAAATATGAGGTGTGAACCCAACCTACTACGATTTCGCAAATATAGCCAATTCTCGATATTTCACGATGCGACCTATCGAAAAAGGTTACCAAAAAAAGTAGTTTCAAATCTTATTTTAACGCCAAACACCGAATTTCAGGGCGAAATTCGAATTTTGACGTTTGTCATTTTTACGCCACGTTTGAATTTCTTATCAGTTGTCCCAGCCATGGAAAAAACAATAATATTGTCTACTAATGTCAATTGGCTGTTAATTGCATTAGTAGATAACCTTAAAATGCAACCTCTACGTCTCAGTTTAGAAAAAGAAATTGAAATAATCTGATTATTTGGTGACAATGTTAGAACTAGCAGAGAAGTTGCGCAAGAATTCAATTTAAGACATCCGCAGAGAATATCTATTCAGCATGGAACTGCTGCAGCTGTGAATTCGCGTTTTAGTCAAACTGGGAGTGTATCAAAAATTCCACCAATTGACGGTCCCATTCGAAATCGAAGACATAATGATGACCTTACTTTAGCCTCAACTCGTGCCGATCCTCAAATGAGTCTACGCCAAAGGCCTTTACAATTGAGCGCGAGTCGAGAAAAAAATAGACAGTGCCTTGTTCGTCACAGAATAAACCCTTTCAAGCCAAAATTTTTGCAAACGTTGAGAGAAGGTGACGAAATAAAACGATTAGATTATTGTCTTTGGGCCCAAGGAAACTTTTTGAACGATCGAGATTTTTTAAAGAAAATTATGTTTACTGACGAGGCAACGTATACTACTGATGGGGTAGTGTATTAACAAAATTGCAGACACTAGTCTACAGAAAATCCTCACTGGATTATTAATTACAAAGATCAATATTCACAGAAAGTCAACGTATGGTGTGGCATTTTAAGGGACAGAATAATCGGTCCATTTTTCTTTTTCAACACCCTAAATTATCAACGAATACTTAATTTATTTGATAACCAATTCTGGGATATTATTGAAAATCTACCCCTCAACGGGCGACAAGAAATGTACATCCAATTAGACGATGCTTTCATTCATAATTCTCGATTAGTTCGAGAATGGTTAAACCAACGTTTCCCCATACGTTGGATAGGCAGAAATAGCCCACTTTAGCCGTGGCCTCCTCGTTCTCCGGATATTTCACCACTAGACTTTTATTTCTGGGGTACCATTAAAAATAAGGTGTACAAATCAAGGCCTCAAAATCGGGAAGAGCTTTGTGAAAGAATAGTTGAATCATGCCGTTAAATAAATGTAGCAGAACTTAGGAGAGTTGCTAAATACAATTGGAAGAGAATTGAGAAATGCATCAGACTTGAAGGTGGGCTAGTTGAAGGAAACCACGTTCCATAATTTTACGTTCGTTGGGGCCTCAATACTAGCTATTCTTTTGCAATTGTTCCAGATTAATTGCGCTGAATAAATATTTTTTCTTTGCTTTTTATTTTAATTACCAATATTTACTTTTCCATGGATGGCTAATGAGACAACTGATAAAAAATTCGGACTTGACGTAAAAATGACAAAAATGTCAAAATTCGAATTTGGTCCTGAAATTCTATATCTGGCGTTAAAATAAGATTCCAAATTACTTTTTCTAGTAACTTTTTCCGATATCTCGGTTGCATCGTGAAATATCGAGAATTGACTATATTTGCGAAATCGTCGTAGGCTGGGTTTACACCTGACATTTAAGCTGAGGACTCTAAAAAATGCAGCTTATAAAATTCTACCTCTGTACCAAAATTCGTATTTATAATTCCAAAAATAACCATGCCACACTGTATATAATTTTCAAACGGAATTTTCTTTGTTTTACAAAATAATGAACAATTTTGGACTTCTTTGCAGCTTAAGAAATTCACAACACACCTCCCTTTATTCTTTGTGATTGTCAAGACGAAGCTTTATAGAATGTACGATAACTATCAAAGAATATAGTAAACTAGTCCACACTCTACGATGGCGGGGGGGGGGGAGAGTTTGTGTCCACTTCAATTTATATAAAATAACTTTAGTGGGTCTTGAAGGTAACATGGCTGTGATTAATTTTCATAAGGTGCGAAGGGGCATAACTCCTGGATTCACCATCTTGCTGATTTGAAAGACGTATTTAGTGTATTTGCAGCTGACTTGAACTGCTATAAATATTATATGATTAACTACCTACTTAGATACGATTGTCAAACAAGTGGGTGTGTAAAAAATAAATCTAAAGTCGATAGGTACAATAGTATCTGTAAGGAAGTGTTTGGGGAAATGAAACCACACTTGGATAACATCTATCTTTAAAAATAAAAAGTTATTTAGGCACTTTCAATAAAAATATACTCCACTTGTATCGTATACAATAAAAATAATACAGCAAATTCACCTATTAAATTAAACAGAAGTTATGCATCAGACGGTGACTCGTAAAAGTGAATATAGGGAATTCAACGTTATGTTTTACTTATGCTTTTATAAACTCCTCGGCTGATTTTAGTATATATGTAAATGTAAAAAATGTTTACAATTAAAAGTTCTACAAGATAAGGCCAAGTTTATTGACGCATTATTGACTAATTCCCAGTTATTCTCAGTTTTAGTAGTAGCTAGATTGTCGTCCTTGTCGTCCGATATCCAAGTCCCATTCAGGGACAGATTTTTTTTAATTCTTAAATTAATTTCTTTTAAATACGAAATTTTATTACTCTTAGGGCACCCAACTTTCATAGTTATTGAAAAATCAACTAGAGAGATAATAAAAGCACAGGCAAGAAATAATATTGAATTTGCTATATTCATCTTTACACATCCATGTATATTTGACACTGGAAAGGTAATCTATCGACTAATCTATAACTGAAGGACTTGCTAAGACGAACGTGATAACCAATATTGTCAAATCAAAGTTTACAATTAGATGCAACCATTTGCATAGGCATTGGTTAATATTGCACGAGATGCCACTGGCTAGCTAACGATAACTAACAATTAAATTTATTTTTAAATTAGTTTACCCCTGATTAATAACTTAATACTAATTTCAGAATCTTCAAACTTACAAGTAATGCTCATGGTGAAATTTAAATAGTGCATGTATTTTGGCTATATCTAATTTGCAAAAGTATTACTGCGCCATTCCGAATGGGAACACAGAGTTATATTTTAGTATTTCCTTCTTATTGGTTCAAAGTTTGACCACATAATACCTAATTTGTAGGTGTGTAACATCCCGTTCTCTTTTCAGTCTGTTATTTGCTCCCGACTACTTAGGATATTTAGGGAATTCTACCTTAATAAATATCAGTTACAGGGCGTAAGCTTAATCAAGATTATCTAGATCAAAAATAACTAGAAAAATGATGAAATGTTGGAAACTGATGTTTAAATGCATTTTTCCCAGCAGTAACAATTGAAAACGGGCATAATAAACAATAATAGGTTGTGTTCCTAAACTATACAACAAAATGTCAAACATTACCTACCGATGTACACTGAAGTAATAGTGTGATCTTTCAACATTATAAACATTTATTGGAATTTAAATAAAAGTTACCTAAATTAACCCCATCTTCACTAAAATTTGATAGGAATTTCCACCAATATGGAGCGTTTATTGCTTAAGATTGAGGAATTTTTGGAATTTGCGTATTGATTGATCTGAGAGTGAAGCGCGAACTAACTGGTTACCTAAATATATTTTCTAATAATTGGACCAAGGAAGGAATATAACTACAGCTTGGATCTGCCCTGTAACTTACTTATCACACAAAAATACTAATTTTTAAGTTTATCGACCTTGACTTGGTTTGAACGCGCATCCTTTAAACCCAGTATTTCAGCTTAATCAACACTTGGCTTTTAAGAGAAGTTGGTTACTAAAGTGGTAGTAAGCTGTAGGTTAAGCTAGTTCTAAAGTACTGGTCCTTAGACTCAGAAGCAAGCATGCTGGCCACTAAACTACCAAATTCGGCAACGGAAAGCTACCGAAAATAAATTTGACTGAACTGATAACGTGTGGTTATGCAATTTATATGCAATGGATGAAGATAGAATTTTTTATAAAGTAAATTAATTTGTATCCTATCTTTTTACGAACAATATTTAAATTTGCTTAGATATCTAAAGCAAGTGGTGGTTCGAGCGTTACTGATTAAATTGTATAAAAACAAATAGGCCGTTCAGAAAATGTTTATAAAACCATACACTTTTAAATCCTGCAATTGAAGATAACAGCTTTAAAATAGTCATAATTAAAACTAAATAGTTCAGTTTTACAATCTAATATCGAAAAAGCGCAACAAACAACTTACATATTACACTTTATGGCATTTATCTAATAACATAATAAATATCTTTGTTGAAAGAAACAGAAATTATTTTAGTGTAAGGGAGATTTAATAATTTAACGATGCCCTCTTCCTACATAAACTGAAATATCCTAATGTTACAAGGCATAGATTATAGAGCTTCTATTACCCATCTATGTGATCTAATTTATCTATTAAATACCGCCCTTTTGTAATTTCTGATAATAGCTAAGATATATGGGTATAATTCTTCTATGCTAGCAAATTCTTATAAAACCACAGAGTCGATTATTTCATAGCGTCGGAAGATATTATATGACATGATCTTATTGAAATCATTTGATTTTTTTGATGTAATCTCCACTATTTGAAATTTTATCTCATCCGTTATCCTCAAATTTAGCACACTTTTACTACACGAGTATGCAAATTTTTACTGCAACAAATATAACTTGAATTAAATTTTGCAACTGGATCTAAATACAAAATATTCTGTTATGTGCTAAACCATTTTCACAATTTTTAAATATACTACGATGAAAATAGGATATGCAGGTTATACAAATACCAGGTACTGTCGGGTTAAGTGCTTTTTGAATACAACGTTTTTAAACATTTACACATGTTATACTTATTTAAAATTTACCTAGGCATTAGTCGTCTGTAGAAAGATTCTGTAATAGCTTTAGGATTTAAACTGCTTGAAGGCACTAACTTTTGAAACATTTACGTTCTTTGTAGCTATTTCGTGCCTGAAACTTTGTTTAGACAATTCAAAAGAAATTTTCTTGTATTCTGTTTGATCGTTTCTAACTAATTAGAAAATAAACTATTTTACTATGAAAGTGCACGTTGCAAGTATATTCCATAGTTAAATAAAAGAAAATTATTGTTCTTACATAATTTTTATTACGCTATATAAATATATAAACCTAATCTGTTTTTTACAAATTATGAAAATGAATTGGCTGCACTATATGTGTTTCCTAAACAGCTTGGAAGCCAACATTAGGTGCTTGTGTTACAAGTGATATCAAAGTTGTAAATAAAAGAATTAGAGAAGGCTAATAACCGTATCAATTTATAATGACATAATAAGTGTTAATACTTAGTCATTCATGCCATGGCAGGTTTGCCAAAGAAAAAACTATGTAGTAAATTACAGACATCAAAATAGCCAAAGAATAAGTTAAATGAAAAATTGGATTCCCTATTAATGATGATCTTCAACGGTATTAGTTAAAGAGTTCTTAAAAACTATAACTATCAAATTTTATCGAAGCAACCTACATAATAGTATATTATGTAGTAAGTGGAAGAAATTGCATTTCAACTGCGAGATGGTTTTTTTGACGAGCGAGATGGTGTAGCCGTCAAGAGAGTGAAAAAATATTCAAACAGTTAAATGCCTTCTTCCGCGCCGTTGGATATATTATTTTTTCTACGAAGTTTTGAAATAAATCGAAAATAGAACTTTATTGTGTAAATAGCGCTCCATATACAAATTACGTATTATGTAAGTAGGATGTCGAACTGGTATAATTTTTCAGCCCATTAATGTTTGCTCTCCAAGAGTAATTGCGCTGAATGGCTGGTTTTAAGTGCCTCTCAAAGACAAGAGAAGCTAAAAGAAATAATGTGCATGAAGTAACAATTGCTTGTCATCTTATACACATCCGTAAATCATCCCCCACTTGTTCTCATCCTCAAGAAAAATTTTATGTATGACTTGGTAATTGGGGATGTACTAACCATCAAGACATTAGTCAAGTGATCAGCATGATTCAGATTAAACAGCTATGAACCATTCAACATGATGTTTATTAAAAACAAAAGCTTAACCTTTGTACTATTCTATAACCTAGATCTACTTGTTTAACTTCGTTCAGTTCTTTCAACACTGTTACCAATAAATTTCCTATCTACTTTTAATTTCTATGATTATAATAAGCCACTGTTCAATTTTATCCTAAACTAATGTTAGAAATTTTCCCTATGTTCATCTCTAATTCTTTTTATCTTACTTTTCTGCATTGCGAAAATTTTCATAGGTTTCTTAAATAATTTATTAGTTGTAATTTGCCATCTTTCTGAACTTGTATGCCAGCAAATTCCGCAAACTTATATTTCCTATAACTAAACATTATTCTGTATTTATGTTAACACTAGATTTGTATGCAGTAATTCGACCCACATTACATTCTGTTTGAAATACTTTTGAATAATTCTAATTTTAATTCCTAACTTTACTGGTATTTCCTTATTATTTTAAAGTATTTCAGACACATAGGTAATTATGAGGTACTTCCGCAAACTAATTTCTGTTTGTATTTCGTGCCACTATAGCGCCTAGAATTCAGTTGCCTGCACACACGCTACTTATCCTGATCGACTGAGAAGAAGTAGAAGCCATTTTGGGTTATTTGAGTGTTCTGTACGTTTTATGGTACTTGTTTGAAATGCCGAGGTTAATTCAAAATTTCGCAGCTTGTAAAATTAGGTCCGTAAATCGTTTAGAAGAATATTAAACCAGTCCACCTTCGTCAACAAATTTGTGAGGTGTACGAAAAAAATGTGATAAGTGATTCAATGGTAAGGAGATGGGTTATACAGGTCAATAGATGACGTGATAATGTGCACGATAACGAACGAAGTGGGCGTCCATTTTTAGTTAGTGATGAACTGATTCGTGTAGTTGAATAAAAGATTAAACTAAACCGTAGGTTTACAATTGTTTCTCTCTATATAGAATTTCCCAAAATTTCAAGATCACTCTTTCACAATATTTTTCATAAATAAACTAGGTTTTGGGATACTTTTTGTTTTTTAGGTGTCAAAAAGTCCTAGTGAGGAACATAAAGACAAGCGACATGGAAGTGTACTTCAGTTTTTTACACGCCACGACGATAAAGGTGGATGACCTTCTTAGCCATAATAACTGAGGATAAGACGTGGGTAACCTACCAAATCTCTGAATGAAAATGATAATGCATGGGGTGAAGGTATACTTCGTCACCAACGAGATTACAGCCAAGCTAATTTTGGTACATCGAGAAATCATGTGCACAGTGGTTTAGAACATACACCGTGTTCTGCTGGTGGTTTTTTTACCGCGAGGCGAATCAATCAATGCAAATGGTTATTACGAGACGCTGAGAAAGAATAAACACCGAGGAATGTTCACCAGCGGCAATGCTTTGATTCACAATAGTGTCTGCCCTACACTGCGAATGCGACACTACAACTCTTAAAGAACTTTGGCTCGGTGGGATTCAGCCACTCTCTATATAGTCTGGACCTCACTGCTAATAACTTCCTTCCTTTTTGCACCTGAAATTGAGTCTGCATGGCATGAGATTCAACAATGGTGACGAGATCAATGAACATATTACCACTTTGGTGACATCACTGGTGGCATCTTTATATGAAGAGGGAATGTAACAGCTCGTGTTGCGCTATGACAAGTGCCTACCAAGTGGTGGTAGTTATACAAAAGAAATACATAAGGTTTAAAGATTCCTTGCCAATAAATTCTTTTACTGAATTTGTACTTGCTTTTTTTGTTCTATCTAATAGAGCTTGAAGCTTGAAATTTTCAACAAACTGCTTTTTTCCCTTTTTCAATCTTTCTAGCTTAACATCGCACACATCCACTTCTACCATTCTTCCAATTGGGATGTAACCGCCAATATTTTCACAAATTTTTCTCTTTTTGAACCCTGTCGCGTCTTTGGGACCGATTGAATGCAAATTCCGCTAATAAAGCTTTTTTCCAAATTTATAGGGGTGACTTCGCGATAGGCAACATAGCAATTATGTACACCACCAATCAGCAAATTATAAATGTTTCCATCATTTAGCTTTTCAAAAATCTAAATCCTATAATATAATTAGCTGGTCCGACATGCTCTACATCAGTCATATATTTATTATAATAAATTAATGTTATTGGACAATCAATTTCATTTATAGTTACATCTTTATTTTTTATATTAACCATGGAACGGTGATAATTATCTTAATTAAAACGTCCTTAGGGCCCTTCAATTTGATTTTTAATACGCTTAAATTAATAATTGATGTACTTTATTTTCTACTTTTTGCGTAGGAAGTCGTATTCATGTAGAAATGACAGGTATGCCATTAATGAATTAGAAAATACTTATGCTTTAGATTTTTCCGATTTTAGGAACATTAATAACACTAATATCAAACAATGTTGGTGATACAGATGATCTCTGTGTTGTGCCTCTTTCTACTTATCTTGATTCAAATATGATTGTTTTAACTTTAACTCGAATTTTTCTGGTTTTTAAAAAGGACCTTGGGTAACGAATTAATTCCGGTAGTTAATTTATTGAGAGCTATTTTAAACATATCTGCATCTCTACAATATATCTAAGCACTCCATTTCATATACTCAAACATACGAATCAAGTATATGTTTTGATTTTTCTCCCCTTCATTGTTTATTTTCTAAACCTTACTTATGCATTTTTTATATTATTTGTTTATGCTTATGCAATAGTTGTTACACATCTTGTTGTAATACCCATATTGAATTTTACTGTTCTAATAAGCATAATTTCAATTTTAGTTATTGTCCAGTTCGTATCGGCTGGTTTTATTTTATATTAATTGTAAATTTTAATTAAAATACGTCAGAATATTGTGTATAATAGATACGTTTTAAAAATACTTGTTGAAAGTAATATTGAAGTTTAATATACTCGTATAACTAATTCTAGGATCATTTATGAATTCAGTTATGCTAATACATAATTTGTGCAGATACTTTGCTTTATTAAATAGAAAAAAAATGTTACTTTATTATACTTCATTAATATTTGCAAATTTTTCATTTTCTAGTATTTCACTTGATCACACCCTGTATGTGTATATGGTTATTGAATATACAGTATGTATGTGCTCCACCAGATTAACCAACAGTACCACCGTGACAACTTGTGAGTTTAAAGTTGTTTATAAAATTATTCAATAATAACATTTTATTGCAGATAGTTAGGTAACATTTTCGAAATGACAATTTAATTGTTGATACTCAACTGTATTCGCAGAATTTAATTTTGCCTAGCTAGGATGAAAATTGCTTAATTTTAGGCAAAAGATGCTCTTGGAATAACTTCCACTTTCCTAAAAGTTTCCGTTCTCTCTTCGAGAAATCGCTTTCCTAGATCTCACTTACGTTCCTTGGGTAAATTTTGGAAGTTGGAGGGTGATATCCTAAACAATTTTAATACTTAGCTGGAGACGCTCTAAGTTTTTTGCGGTAAAATGATATCCATTTAAAATATTTAAATCGCGCCATTCATCTGTAAGACTACGAAAACATTGAATTGAATAATTTACAATCCTCCTTGTGTAGTTATTTCTAGATTTAATGCTACAATTTCTCTAAGGAGCTTTTTTCCTTTTGTTTTGTTAGTATCAATTAAAGCAAGTTCGAATTTTATTGCTCATTGCAAAGTTTATGTATTGAATCAGTAGTCTTTTTCTATCTCATATGTTATAACGGGATAAACTAGTACTACGCCCTAGACGATGTTAAAAAGGAAAATCCCCTGAATAATTGATTTGCCTAGGCCGACTACAGTGGAAATGGGAGTAGGGCCTATGATTGATAGAATTACGTGAAAGGAGAATTCAGAGATTTTGCGTAGGGCAGTAACATTTGATAATTTGTTGCGAAAAATGGTAAAATATTCAATAGCAACAAGGGGGTATCGGAAAGATAAAGAGACCGATCTCCAAGCTCTTAGTTAATATGAACCCGTATTAATTCAAAAAAGGGGGTTACCTTTATTGTTACGATGCTCGCCGCTGGATTGCTCGTAGTATCAGGTTGACTTACGACGGGTACTTACTGGGTGTAAAGCTAGAAAAATAACAACTAATTCCTGTAAGAAAGTATAAATTATCACTATGTGGCTACGTATAAGAAAAGAAAAATTGGTTTAACAAAATTAATTATAATGATAAATATAAGTTATACAGTACTTATGTACGGATTCTCTCACAACTAAATCGTATATTCTATAATTATTACAGCTAGTTCAAGGGGCCCTTGTCTCCTTAAGATTATGTTATACTAACCATACAAGTAAACAATTGGTCATAAGGACCCCAAATACTATACGAACATAAAACGTTCATTACCATAGCCTCTTTAAATTGATATGAACCTCGTTCGTGAGTTCTACGTGATATGTTAGCCTTGTTCCGTGCAAACAATTTAGGCTGGTACGGACGCTGATGAAATGGTAAATTAACGAAAGAAGTTTTGTCACTTACTTGAAGATCGGAGACCTATAATCTTTTCGATAAACGTGGCTAGTGCAGTAGGATGTTTTCAGGTAATGGTTTTATCGTATAGCTGGTACAACGCATACAAACTTAATCCTGTTGGTTTTAATTGATGGGGAATTGGAACCGACCCTTTTTAAAAATTCGCCCTTGGCGTACACAGATCAAGTGGACACTACTTAGCCTTCTTTAGCTCAATATCAGGGTACTCTATTCCACTAGTTATTCATTATCTTATCAACACGAACCACACACGCAATTTGAAGCTGATTATCGGGGAGGAATGAGACTGGTCCAAGTCTATTTTCAGACTGGCCTTCAAGCGGGGATTGCTGTTGTTTCTAATTCTTTGTTGAATAGGAATATGTTATTGATAAATTTATAAAGCAAATTTTGATGTACAAATAATATTGGTACTTTACAAATTGGATTTGATTATTATAGCGCGATACTATATACCGGGTGTTTATAAATAAGCGATCGAGTCATAGGATTTTCAGATGTGCTTACGACATCCAACGGGGTAGAGATTTTCGTAGAAAATCAATCACGAAAGAGCGCAAAAAATAAAGCTACAAATGAAACCGGACTGCGAAAGCCAAAAGAATACCGGTAGTCAACCAAAAAAACAAAACACACCATGTCGTGAAGCGACAAAAAGTGTGAGGCCGTAAGGTGACCTAAGCCAAAATTACAAACAAAAAAACACTATTAACTAAAACATGTAACCTAAGAGTAAATGAAATGAAACCGAACCGAAACAACACAAAGGAAGTAAAAGAAAAAGAAGAGATGGGGAGAAGGGAAGTGCTCAGGATTTAGAAGTACTCCGTTAAGAATGCAAACAAAATCCCAGACAGAAAGAAAAGAAAGAAGAGAAGACTAGTTTTATAGGAAATAGCAGGAATTTAAGGGATGAACTCTAAGAATGCACGTTGGGTTTCACGCGATCTACCCATTGTAGAACTTCTACAAAGAACACAAGTCCAAAAATTCCAACTAAATGGAGAAAGAAAAAATGAAAGGAACAACATCAAAATTTTGACTAAATGATGTCAGACTTCGAGTTCTTTCAGGTAAAAGAAAGAAAAAAGAACGTAATAACAACAGAGGTATCGGTTGAATCGTAAATTCGCACACGCGAAATCAACACCAAATACCACCGAAGTCCACTAAGAAGAGGAAACGGGACCCAAAAAACTCAAAAAAAACAACAAAACGCAGTTAAAACGAAAATCACAAGAAGAAAAAAAACACAAAAGATAGTTTGCTATGTTACAAAGACAAAATCGGTAGATGACACACGCAGTGCCAAAAAAATTTGCGACGAAATTCGGTACAAAACGTATCAAAAATCGAGAACAAAATCGTGACAAAATCAATATTTGAGCGACAAAATTCGGTATTAAAACATGTCAAGAATCGATAAACAAATAGCGACAAGATCGGTACTATAATTACAAAAACGGAAAAATTCCGCTTGTAGTATAAAATCCTCCAAAAAGAGAACCACAAACGAAACCAAAAATGTTCATAAAAGTAAGCTTATATAAAAGCGCGGTAATCAAAATCGGTACATAAAAGAACAACAAAAGAATTTTCGAATGCAGCCAGTTACTGCAAACAAAACGGTAAAACGAGAACAAAATTCGAATGTAGCCATTTACTACAAACGACACGACAAAACGAGAAACCAAAATAGGCACACAATAAATAATTCCACAAAAGGAACAACGATAGTCAAATTCGGTAAACTATACGCGACTAAGAGCACAATCTAAAAATTATGATTTCCAAATTGGAAATAACGGGAGTCAAAATCGATAAATTAAGGTAAACAGTTATAATTCTACAAAGTAGACTGTAGTCCAAAATTGCGCAAAACTTGCGAAATTAGTTGTAAGATGGTAAATAAAATTCAATACAAACATAAAACGTTCATAACGAAAGTCTTTTTAAATTGATATGAACCTCGTTCGTGAATTCTATGTGATACGTTAGCCTTATTCCGTGCAAACAATTTAGGTTGGTACGGACGCTGATGAAATAGTAAATTAACGAAAGAAGTTTTATCACTTACTTGAAGGTGGGAGACCTTTTCGATAAACGTAGCTAGTGCAGTAGGAGGTTTTCAGGTAATGGTTTTATCGTATAGCTGGTACAACCCATACAAAATTAATCCTGTTGGTTTTAATTGATGGGGAATTGGAACCGACCCTTTTTAAAAATTCGCCCTTGGCGTAGACAGATCAAGTGGACACTACTTAGCCTTCTTTAACTCGATATCCGGGTACTCTCTTCCACTAGTTATTCATTATCTTATCAACACGCACCACACACGTAATTTGAAGCTGATTATCGGGGGGGAATGAGACTGGTCCAAGTCTATTTTTGGACTGGCCTTCAAGTGGGGATTGATGACTTTTTGTATATTTAACGAAACGTTTCTAATTCTTTGTTGAATAGGAATATATTATTGATAAATTTATAAAGCAAGTTATGATGTACAAATAATATTGGTACTTTACAAATTGGATTTGATTATTATACCGCGATGCTATATACAGGGTATTTACAAATAAGCGACCGAGTCGTAGGATTTTTACACGCGCTTACAATGTAACTATGCATTGTGGTACACCTTCTAGAATTATTTTTAGCTCTTTATCTACCAGAAGAAGATAAGTATGGAAGGGCTGTTCATGGGCTTCCAGAATTCTACGAAATTTTCTGAAATTACAAATAAATACCGACTTGTGCATTAATTACTTTTAAATATAATAAAATGTTATCGTTGACTATTACGAGCCAGTGACTAATTATTTTTATGCCTAATACCAACGACAGTGAAGTGTAAGCGGTTTCGTGTAAAATTTCTATCGTTGCGTTCAAATTATTTATCAGTTTAGAAATTTATAAATTAAGAAATTATGGATATGATAAATTGGATAACCAGCGATTGCAAGTGCTATGTGAATAATCAGTTTGCTTTCAAAAAGGATTATGTTATAAGAATACCTTAGAATAAATAATTTAAATGTTCTACTTTGGTAAAAATCACGTACTGTTTAATTAAAGAATCAGCAGAATATGGAAATGTGTGGGTATAAATTCATAGAACCTATATGTATAAAGAGAATTTACATTTGAGGCGACTAATTATTTTATTTGGAATGACCAACGTTTAACAAAAATTATTTAAATACCTATATGTATCAAATGTAGTCTGTCTGGACAATGCATCGAATATCGTTAATACTAGACTCTAGAGTTGAAATTACGGTTTGTTGAAAGAAAGTTACGTAAAATATTTTTAGTTTTCTAGTAAAACAATAGTAAAGTTTTATAACATTTAAACGATTAGACGTTTCGAAATTTGGCACAAAAGTACATTCACCTAAGATCGTCCTTGGTGATAGTATTGCCGAAATTGCAAAGCCGTATCCTAGGTATCCACGAGGCATTCGTAATTGAAAAGTTCAGAAAATTAATTGAGGACGAAATTTTGACAATTTAATACTGCTAATTGAAAGAACCGCTCAATTAACTAAAAATTTCGCTTCTAGCATAACCAAACGTAACTCTTTTCGAGTAAATGCAGTTTCTTTACAAATGTAGTAGATCCTTATACGCCTACTATGGATAAAGCTGACTGCTCAGAATTGCGATTAAAATAAAACAGCACGTGATTCTGAAGGCAATTTAATAGCCATACCTCGTTATTAGTTATTTAACTAACAAAAGACACGAACGGAGAAATTCGCTTTATTAGTTATTCAAAATATTCACCGTTGTAACCTCAGGGTATTCTTAAAGTTAGAAAAATCTTTGGGGCTTGCCGTATTACATTAAACTCCTGAAGTATTCTATCCCATTATTCAATTTGGTTATGAATAGGCGTATGATAATTTGCTTTACGGGTCCTCCATAAGTGTGATATCTAGAGATCGAGGTAGCCATATTGCTGAAGCATTACGTTCTGTACCACTCCACCTACAAAGGTAATTTTAATTTAAATACTGCTAGATTCGTATAATGTGGAGGTGCGCCTAAATGCTTGCAAATCATTTGTCAGCGTGTTTCTAGAAGAACATTATGTAATAGCTCTGGTATTGTATTTTAGATAAAAATGAAATAGAAGGATATCCCACAATTCCAGTTTATGTATTAATAGAAAAATTCCGCTGAAAGGAACTTGAACGAGTTTCTTTGAGATTTTCGTCTATTACAAAAATCAGTTAGCCCACCCCTAATGAAACATGCTTCGTTGGTGAAAAAAATCATCTCTATAAAGCTCTGTTCTTCTACAAATCTGTTTACCAACCATGTGTAAAGTTCTACTCAGAGAGCATAATCCTCTTTCAACAATTCTTGGACGAGTTGAAAATGAAGTTGCCGCAATAACGGTTCTTGTAATGTTCTGTAAGCAATATCAAATCGCCTACCTACATTACGAGCATGCTCTTTCGGGTCGTCCTCAATAGCAACCAAATTCCTTTCTAAACTTCAATTATTAACCGACGAGGTTGACCAGTATTGTCAGTAACTGAACTATCTAGGATTTGAAACTCACTCAACCTCCGGTCAAAGTCAGAAAACGTTGAACGATGAGGAGGCGCCGGTTTGGGAATCCCTCCGAAAACATTCTTGCTGATGATTTACAGTTCATTCTGCTTTGTTCTAATATTAAATGCATATCAGCAAGTTTACTAAGCGTGTTCAATAATGTCCGCAAATAGTTGAACACCAGAAATCAAAACAGGAAGGAAACGGGAAAAACATCAGATAATACCCTAATAAACTAGAGCAACATTGAACTCAAACGCAAACAAATCACAAGATTAAGTCAAATAAATTACACCAATGACTTAAAATAATTCAATTAAAGCTTAAGACGACGAAAGTTAATCGCTAAAGTGACAAGTTAAAGCAGTTACGCATTTGTTGCATGGCAGATCTGGTCAATCACTTTTATACGACGTAATAGGTTCCTACTGGACTTGTAAAGAAACTTGATTTACGCAAAAATGATTACGTTTAGAGACTTATCCAACAGGGAAGCTTTTTCCTAATCCAACGGTGCTTTCAGTTAGCGGTATAAAATTATCAAAGGATGTTCTGGACCTTTCAAGAACGGGTGCCTCGCAGCTCCATAGGATGGGACTTTGAAATTTCAACTTGATACGTTGAATTTTTCCAATTCGATAAAAAAAATTAATCTTTTTGCGCCAACTTTGAAGACCACACGAAAACAAAAAAAATAGCTTACGCAAGTGTTTTTCGACAAACCGTCGTCATTTTATCCCTAAGGTCTAAAATTAAACGTAATTGGTGTAATATCCAAAATAATATTTAAACGTTTCTATGATTTCCTTTACTTCTATATAACTATTCACAGCATTTTTGACGCATTTATAACATTTTCTTAAATTTTAATCCTTAGTTGTATTTAGCTGTGAATTGCGAGACGCTTTGCGGTCAGTTCAGGTTCTAAAGAAATACATGCGAGTTGAATAAATAACCTGGATGAGCTTTTGTTGAACAGCTTTGAAGATCGCGAATACGACCATGAGCCGGTCTAGAAATGGGAAGTGTTCTTTAGGATTCCTTTAAGACTTTCAGAATTGTCCATTATCAAGAGGTGTCCGGCAATTAGAGGTGTCCAGAAGTAGAGGTTTCATATATCTGTAAATTAACACGCACGTTGTAAGAGATGTGCTTAGGTCGAGAAGCGATTCTCTTATAAGTAAAAGTCATTCGTATGCAGTGTAACTTCAGAACTATCATTAAATCAGAGTTCCCACTGTATTATAAGGCAAAATGTTTTAATTTACAATGTTTCAAACATCCTTTGAATCGTAGTACTTCATTTATATTGTTTTTCTCAAATTGTTCATTTTATCTTTTAACTGCAGCTATTTTTATCTTAAACATTAACGAATTCACTATTGATTCATTGCATTGCGTTTTTATTGCTGTTTTTGCTTTATCATTCACTGAGTAGTTAGTTTAAGGGAAATCACATCCTTCGCCAGTTTTAAAAGATTTACTGTACTTGTTTACATAACGCACTTTAGCTACTTCCTAGGAGGACACGTTTGAGGTTACCTCGATGTTTCAATTTATAATATTTTAATTCCTTTCAGTTTTTATTTTGTTGAAGTTCCATTTATCAATTCGGCAACCATTACTATCCTTACGTTTGGGTTGTTTCCATGTGTTAACTTAGTTAACAGCGTTGGAGTTTGATTTGAACTTCTCTGGAAATTCTCATTGGGTTCACCTGATATCCAGACATTAAAATGTATAACCGAGAATGGGCAAGCCCAACTATCAACTAATGTCCTTAATTATTTTTACTGCACTCTGGTAATTATCTTAAATCTCTTAATTAATGATGAAGGTGTGTGCATTTCTTCTGGTGAATATTGTCATTTCCAATTGTTAAGGACAGAATGTTTCTCATACAATATTTAAGAGGATATTGATGCTTACATAACTATAATAATTATAACAGTTGGGACACATAAGTGCTATGTGCAAAGTACGGGCGGAGGAAGAACCTATAAGCCAGTATTTTCTTACTTTATTTAACTTGTTTGATTTTATGGGATAAAATGTACATAAAGTTTTTATCCAAATCAAATTCTGTTAAAAGAATAAAAACAGGAAACAACGGAATGCTTTTCCAGTATGATAATATGACTGACATTTTATTGGAAAGACTACTATGTGAATGAAAATGTATAGAAGGGCAGAATTTATATCGTGTAAGTTTTAATACAAATCCGCAAAACTTTATTCGGTAGCAAACATGGTATTAAGACTTCCTTTCTTTGGTGTATTTATTGCAATTTTACTGCGAAAGCGAGATCATCGTTTTATTTTTTCATAGATAAAAATTGATTTTGGCGATGGCGTGATGAGTTTTCATAGAAATGTTCGAAATTAGATTCTTTGAAAGACGTTGAAACTGGAGAAAAGCATTTTTAAGAAATATTAAGACGAAGGGTTATTTTTAAACCTTTTGCAATGCCCAAGTTATTGTTTACAAATCTTTTTATTAAACGATGATTACATAAACATATACCGATTTTATTATTTATACATGCATCATCAGCGAAATTTCTGTTAATTATGTTTGCAATTAACTTGATCTCCTAAATAATCCTTATATATGTAAATACCTACTCTTGTACCTGTGTTCATTTGAATCCAGCCTAGAGGAAATCCTAGACATGACACAAGCTATAACATAAGCTCTTTAAGCTACAACACTTCTCAAGTAATAAATTACAAACGTTACAGATTTTTGCAGTTCTACAAATAGGCTAACAAGGTTTATGGGTACTTGAAGGTGTTTTATTTAAGTGAAAATTGATCTTTCGTGCACTTTAGTACGATATCTGGACGTGTTGGAAAAGAATATAGTCACCCCTTCTGCCCGTTAAATTTACTTTTGCTAAATTTATCTTAGTAGAGACTATAAAGCTAATCTTTATTCAATAAAACTCTATTGGTTTATAACAACATAAATGACCTTTTCGGATTAAATAGCTTAAATACTGCTAAGCTTAGTATTCAAAATATTTCTCCTAAAAATTAGTATTTCTATAATTAGTATACTAAATTAGAATATTTTTAATTTCCGTTCTAAGGTTTAGGCTTGCTGTGCCTTATATAAGATACAAATTGATACGTAAATATTTCCTACATACGATATTGAACCCAATTTAAATTTTATTTATAACAGTAAATATACTGTGATAGTAATGAGAACTTTGACACAATATTCTTTTATAGGAGCTTGTTTGATCGTCAGGACAGTCTCCGTTCAGACTACATGAGTGATCGTGAATCCCGATATGGTATCGTTCAACAGGCTTCCATCGAAAGTGCAGATTCCAAATTGTGTTATCTGACGTCTTCTGAGGTAAGTAACTATTTTATAAAATATTAAGCTTAATACAGTGTATTTATCGACGACTTCAAGAGGCGTGATTGATTAGGAACAAATAAGTCAGTATCGAAAAACAATTTTCTGTACTGCATAGTTTGGATGGTAAAATTAAGGATAATATTGATTATATTGTTGCTTTGCATAAGTTTCAGATATAAAATAAAATTTATGTAGGGAATATTTGATATTAATTTTGTGGACATTTCTACCATACAATTTTGGAAACCCTTACGAGTTTAAAATTGTTCTATAACATCACATCCTACTAAAGAAAGATATTAATAAACAAATTTTATTTTAGGGAATTTGTATATATTGAATCATTGGCAATCACGCCGCAAACCAACATCTTTTGATAAACTTATGTAGCTATTTGATAAATGTAGAAGTACAAGCATAGCAACTATTTAAATGAATGAATGTTTTATTTGGTATTACCAGAATTACATTCTACGCCTTTATGTATACATATATGTATAGGGATGTGTAGCAATCTATCTTTGATCAGACTCGGTTGTAAGGTCCGAGTTGATTTAGTGTGCTCTAAAAGACAAAATTAGTAGTGTTAAGTATTTGTTTAGTTGTAAAGAATTAGCTCTTGATCAATAAATCAAGGGCGTTTATTCTCCTAGATGTAATTAGCTGCGTCACAATGACAAAACCAATTCGATTAATTGTCACGATTTTCATATTTAAGTCTTAAAAATTCAGGACAAATTGTTAAACGAATATTTATTTTTATTTAGTTATTATAACCATGTTGTTATGTCTAACACACTTTTTATGGCTGATTCAGCATAAGATGTATATTTAAATTAAGCAGCACAAAGCAACAAAGTTCATGTAAGACTACAAGCTAAAAGCAATTAAGAACGATTTAATGTTTTACTCTAATGGGAGCATTTAGATTATAGATTAGTCAAGCATTCTAAGAAAACAAATCTTTGAAGTAAACGATGGCTAATTTAAAATTACAATATTTAAAAATCTGTCAAAGTTGTTCATTGTTTAGACAATTAATCTGTATTAATACTAATAACAAAATATTTATGACATATTTCATTAATCTTTCTAAACATCTACATTCAAATCTAAATACTTTTAAAGAGTTCTCTAATGGATTGCAAAGAAATATGAGAAGATTGTTAATTACTTAAATTTCAATCAAAAAACGCAGTATCTACTTGTGCGTACGCATTTGGATCCAAGATACCAAATCGAAAAGGTCATTTTAAAAAGAAGTAATCGTTTTAAAGTATAATTCTGAACTATCAATATTTTACTAGCTTTATAATGTTGTTTACAATACGAGTATTTATAGTTATAAATACTTTATGGTTTTTCATTATATAATCACTACAATAACAGCAAAAAATATAAGATGTAAAACAGAAAAGTCAATATTTAAACAATATACGAGGTGAAGTCAATAAATTCGCTGAATGGGGGGGGGGGG
>JAHWXV010023121.1:0-10646 GCA_024586415.1 Phrixothrix hirtus
TGTGCATGCAGTGGTTGTGAAGGTGGAGGTTTGTTAGTGGTTTTGCCTACCCCGTTAAGGGAATGGCGTAATGGGTAGTAGTAGTAGTAGTAGTAGTAGTTATATACAGAGCGACCTACTTAGCCTCTGCCAAGGATACTAAAAATTTAATTGTTAAGAATTTTAAATGAGGAATTACTAGATAATTTATCACACGGTCAATATAAAATAAATCAACACACATTTGAGGCTCAAAAGCAGCTGTTATTAAAATTAATCTTTGTGCTGCAGCGATCATTAGAGCAGGAATTTCTTTGTATGCTTGTATAATTTTTTTTAAATCCGTGAAATTATTTACGAATATTCCCCAGCGAAATGTCATATTCAAACTTCTTGGTGACCAGTCATTTAGACTAACAATTCAACTTCTTACAAATTCTGTGTTCAAATAATTTCCATTGTTAGCACACAAGAAATCTAATATAGCAGCGTCGCCTATCAAATTAAAGCTAATTTAAAATAGAAGTCTAAAGCAGAACAAATTAAAAAAGTACAAACTTCCACAGTAGGATGAATTTGACTAATTTGAACTGTAAAAAAATCTTAGTAGTGAATTCAGTTTCAATTTAATAAATGGCATTGTCATATTAGCTCGTTAACTAATTTCACCAATAGATAAATAAAAGAAAATTCTTGTTTTTCTGCAAATAGTCGTACACGTCCTTGACGTGCCTTGTACATCCTAGAGGTGGCGTTGAGATTCAATCCCATCAGGACGATAGTGGTAACATAAGGCTTCAATTGCCTTAATGTACCGTCTGCCAAGAGGTTCATCGTATAAAGCATCGATGGTGCGCTTAACTAATGATGGCCCAAATAAGTCTGAAACCCATAGTCTGGAGTTTCTCTTGACATTGTTTAGATATAAAAAAGATTTTTACTTACATTTAATTACACGAATCAAGGATTCCCTCCAGTATGAATTTATCAAATTCATTCTATTAATAGAAATTTATAGTGCCTCTAATTTTGATTAACACGAGATCATATATTAACCGAAGTTATTCGTTGGACATGGGATTTTTAATCCAACAAGGATTTTCTGTTGCATAACAATAGCAGTTGTGTTCATTTAGGATTGTGTCATTACAAAATGGTTTTGAAATTTTATTTCTTTGAATCTGCAAACGTAAAAATTTTGATTTAAATTTTGAAATTCACATGAGATGGCTGTTTATTTACCTACATGCTGGATTGAACTCTAATTTCAAGATTTTAATTATGTAAATATTTTCATTGAAAGCTCGCAATCTTATTTCTTACAAGAGTTACTGTTCTTGACCGTCTTTTAAAATACAGCGCTTAGTATTGATTTTCTCTAATAGAAGTTTCTAAACGCCCAACTATTCAACTCATATGTGTAAAGGCGGAGCTCTAGGCTGACGGGTGTACCGTGACTCAATTAAATTGAAAAATGTCGTGAATTTGCCAATGCCGACTACCCTACTTGAATAGCGTCGTCATTCTTACTATACCCTTTATGCATCAAAAGTTGCATTTCCTATTGTTTAATCGAATTCCTAGTCATGCAGTAGATGGTCTTTTTTTCAATTTAAATTCATTAATAAAAGTCTTAAGTTACTTCTTCTATTTTTTATTGTTCTTTAGTTTATTTGATTAATGACTGAGGCTTTTGAATGCGAACATTCCTTAGATCTGCTTGCTTTTGTATGCTGTAGTCATCTTGTCATGGTTTCTAGAGGAATTTTTAACGTAATACTGGATCTACGAATTTACCTCTTATCCAAGAGAAGAATTCACGTCTTTAAAAGTCAAATAATAATCATCAACCTCGACTGGATTAACCCGCGTTGTTTGGACATAAAGGTAAATATGCTAACCGGTACTCCAAATGATGCCGGCTATACTTTTTAAATTTTTTGGTTTATTTAAACAACTTTGGTATTTAATTTTGTAGCTGTTTTTCAGTTTAGCTCTATGTAGGTTTGGTATTCCATTTAGTACTCGAAATTAATAATAACGTTTGTTTAACAATGTTTGGCAGTGAAGTCACAATGAAATAAAATATAGGAAACATGCGTCAACATTCAATAGTTAAAATCATTTACAATCTTCTTCTATTGTATGGAAACTGTGTTTGCTAATGCACATATTAATACATGCTTTAAATTCTTCTAACGCAAAAGTTGAGACTGTTTTTCCCATTCTGTATGGTTAATGGCGAATGATTTCTATTAATTTTGCAAAGACAGAAAGAGCTTTGTTTGAAAGTAAATAAGCTAACGAAGACATTTCAATTTTCGTTTTCGTTTTGAAGTTGACCAATAGTCACGTTCTGCAAAGCAGCTTCCAAAATTTAATTAAATGTTCTAATAACTGTTAATTCGGAAGACTAATGAAATGAAATATAAAACTATGAGACAAGTTTTGTAAGAAGGTCGGATCTTATGGTAGGTGATTAATTTCCTTTGTTGATTTAGGTATTCTTTAACTAATTGCGTGTTTGTTCTTTTATAGAGAGAAGGGCTCCCGGAGGGAATTATAATTTCCATATTTGGGAAGGAATCATTTTATCGGGCCTTCTAAATGGTTTTCAAGCTTAATATACAAATTTTATGCGGATGATTCCCCGCTTAAGGCTACTAAAAATTTAAATGACGATCAAGTGACCCTTGCATAAGTTATGTACACGCAACAAAATGCGTAAGGTTTGACGTATATCGACTGCGTCGAGGTGACGTGCACGCGATTGCAATACTGCGATGATAAACAAGATAGTGTTTGTCGTGTGAAAAGAGCTAGTTTTACAATAAATGTGAATTATACAGCGAGAGCATTAATCTATGTCCAGACGATTCTTTCTTCCATTGATAATATCAAAATTTTGATCCAATACAATAAAATTAGTCACATAAACATTTGTTTTGATATTCCATTTTTATCTTAATAGGGCTACGTATTTTTAACGTATTTGTTTCATTATTTTCATTTTGATTTTATTATTATTATCTAGTCTATCTGTTTTAGGACAACATTATTTATTGAGGTGTTTAAAAGCAAGTAAGTCTATAGCATAATTATAGACAGCGATTGAAATGCAAATGTAAACATTTTAGGTTAAACGATAGTTTATTATTTAGAAGGAAATCAATTTATTATCGAATCCTATTTTCGAAATGGACAACAAAATGAAAATGGCGAATGGATGTATTCTGTTGGTTTATGCATGCAGGAAGTAGCAAATCGTTTCCATAATTAACAATTTGATTATGACGATCTTGTAGAATCATTCAACAGTTCCATACTAACAAGAAGGGTCGATAAACGTAAATCGTTTGTACGTAAAGTTGTTCTAACTGAAAACGTGTTGGAAGAAATCACAGGGATATACAGGCAAGTAGAAACAAATATTGATGTAATCCACAGTGGAAAGAAACTTTTTTGGACATGGATTAATGCTCTCCCTGTATATAAGCCCACTAACGTATTATATTCCTGACATAATTGCACCTATCTTCATGTCTGTGTGTGTCAAGCCTAGAAGTTTTTAAAAGTTGTGTCTTAAGTTAGCGAATTGATTATATATGATTATTATAGAAACCAAACAATTTAATTGTTTGAAAAATTTGCATGTCATTGAAACATTGCTGCTGGTAAAACACGTAATTTAATGATTAAATTTTTTACTTAGAAATTATAGTTATTTTCATAATAAAAGACTGATCGTGTTGTGCAGGAAGCTGTTGCAAGTTTAAAATTTGTACGTTTTAGTTCAATGTTTTTCAAATGGATAGCACTAATTTACCTATAATCAGGCCAAAACTCCATTACCATATTCACATGCATAATCGTACGTATTGTACGTGATCTTCACTTCAAACTTTTAATGTACTTCTAACATTGTCGAACATATCATTAAATTATTTGAAGTTGTTGATAATTTATATGATATTAGCCAAATATACATCTCTAGTAATACCTTAATTTGAAAGAACACGCATACACAAACGATATCAGCGTTTAAATACACATAACTTACCATATCTTTGGAAGTCAAGTAACACTACAGTTTTGGTTAATTTTATTTTCGCATGTTGCGTGTTTTCGCTAAAATCTAAAAACTTCTTGATTTGTATATTAAAGAGTTTTATAAATACAGCCTCTTAATAAAAACTAATTTATCACCAATAAAATTGTATTTTCTATTTCATTGGCCACTGAGTGTGTATAAGTTTTTGCAGCAAAATATTTGATCACTAACGATAATTCTTTAATTTGCATCGAAATTCTTGCCTAAGCGAAATCGTAAATTTGTATATTAACTCTAGAGGTTTATTCGCTACCGACCTGTTTTTATACATTTACAAGCTATGTTATTTGTCACATTCCGAAATATTTCCAGAACTGTTGCGATTATCACAGTAATATCAAGATTATATTTCACAACAAGTCATTTACGATTCATTTAATTGAGTAAAGGTTTCATATCAAATTGTCGTAGTTGGTTGATAGTTAGCGTAAAATATAGTGTACGGCACACGATCGTTAAGTGCCTTATAACAGGTCGCGAAAATTAGCAACATTCAACGCCTCCGGGTCTCGTTTTTCTAACTTTTTCTCGACTTGCTACAAGGCACTTATCGATTTTGTATCGTAATATGCTATATTAATTACATATAAAGTTCAAATAGCCTATAATTATCTTAAAGTTGTTTCGAACGAAAAGGCGGCCGTAGCAGGCTTCTGTGGTTGTGGTGCAGATTCACTACAATGATGCATGAACCACTGTGCAGCCGCCGAGTCGCGCCGTTCCCCTCGTTTGAACCGAAACAAGTAACCGACTATAAAATGTGTCGATAAATATTTTTATCAAAATATCGATCATCTCAGGCCTTCTCTGTTGATTTTCTAGAACAAAAACTTTTTGCGTATGCAAAGTTTTGCGTAGATGCAATTTTGAGATTGAGATTAAATTTTTGATATTCCACGTATATGATTTTAAAAATATATTTTTTATATAAATATATACTGGGTGATGACTCGTCAAGGTGAATATAAAGAATTCAATGTTATTTTTTACTTATGCTTTTATTATCTCCCCAGTTGGTTTTTCAATAAATACGAAAGGTGGATGGTGTATAGGTAATAAAATATTCGTATTTAAAAGAAATTAATTTAGAAATTAAAAAAAAAGTATCCCTGAATGAGATTTGAACACCGGACCGCGTATTTACAGGGAAGACAAACTAACCACTATCGTATTATCATCGCACGCCTAGTCAATTTCAGTGTTGAAATGCGTTATTTGACGTACCTTATGTATTACTCAATTAAAATTGATAATAATTTGGAATTAGTTAATAATACGTAAATAAACATAGTCTTTTCTTATAGAACTTTTAATTGTGAACATATTTTATGGTTACATATTTACTATAAAATCAACTGGGGAGATAATGTAAGCATAAGTAAAAAAACTGGTATGAGACCACACACGAATTTTTCTTACGTTCAGAGATATACAAATATGTAAATGTCCACAAATGCTTAAAATATCATTTACGTTTATTTTGGAAACGATAATTCCAACGGTCATCCATCCAAGTTACCGGATACGCCAAACCCTGCTTAACTCCAGAGATTTCCTCCGATAACTCACGTCATCGCATGTTTTTCAGAATAACCGGTAATTGGGTAAAAGTATATCAAGGACATAAGAACCGTAGCAAGTTTTAAAAAAATGTTCAAGACGTTTTCGCAAAAAACTTTAAAATCTAAAGAATAAATTGGCACTTCCAGTCATTTGATTTTAACTAAATTCTTATGCACAGAAGATAACAAACTTTTTCATTTTCATATCATGATTTGTTTTTCAGATATGTTGTTCATAACTAATATTCCAAGTATTTCCGGTTACTCGATTTTCAAAAATTTAGTAGAGTAATGCCTTGGTTAATATAAAACTAAATTAGGTAGTTAAGAAATATACTAAGTTATAAAAAATATCGTTAGAGCCGATTTGAAGAAAATCGTGAAAACGGAGAATTCGGAAAATATCTAAAAATGACAGAAATAAAGTGGTACCTTCGTTTATTCAATTTTTACCAAATTTTTAATTTAACACACTAAGTTTATTATGACTTTAAATAAAACTTTTCAATTACCTAGGGTTTTTAGTTTCATAATTATTTTGTACAGACTTAACGGTGAAAATACTTCCGGTTACTCAACTTATGGAAAATTTTATGAAAAACCGCCTAGATTATATTAAAGGGCATCAAATGTAGTAAATTAAAAAAAAATCGTTATAGCCGATTTCAAAAAAATCTCAAAAACCAAAAGATAACAAGAGTAAAGTGGCACTTCTGGTATTCAGATTTTAGTAAAATTGTTACAATAGCGTGCAACGATAGAGAGAAACCCAAATATAAAATTTTGTTATTCTAAGACTTTTAGTTTTCACAGGCACACACACAGACCAATTTCCTAAAACATGATTTTCGTACTCAAGGGACCAAAAACGAGTATTTCCACTAAAATTTCGACATGGACAATTTTGGTCGAAAACAATACTTTCTCTTTTACCTATATTTCATATAGGACAAGAGAAAGTAAAAATAACGATGAGTTCCCTATATGCACCCGGTGTGCTAGTTACTGCAATCAAGAGAGAAAAAATAATTTCTGGAAAAACTTCGTAGTACACAAGGTAGTTAGATAATGTGTTAGTAATTATTAATAGTCATAATTATAATATAAACTCATAAAGTTTCACAGGGGTGCCTAAGTACGAATAGAAGCTAGCTGTTTTACTGGTGACTGCATATCCGTGATAGTCATAGTGATCAACACTAGCTGCAAAAATATATAATCTTGCCAGCTGTGAAATTTATCGTGATTTGGGTGACATTTGCAGGCCTACGATAATAATTGAAAAGCAAATTAGGTAACGATCTCATCAGTTTAAAGAATGCTGTACAAATATTTATGATATAGAGGAAAATGGTAAGCTTACAGTGCACAATAATTACCTAGTACGATTTTCGAATTATTATTGAAAAAAATGGACTATCGTTGACAGATGTTTAAAAAATCTGCATGTGTATTACAACAATATTCAGTCACAATAATCCAGTAGTGACGTCATTTATATTTAATAAAAATGAAAAAACTCAAACAAACGGGAAGGTATCGAGCGGCTTTTCGGAATTACTAAGGTTTTCTTTTAGCGAATTTTTGGAATCAAGAACAATAACTACGAAGGTGTGCATTAAACAATTTCATCAATGTGAACGTCAGAAACTGATTTTCTAACCGCCAATGGGCGCCCATATAATACACTTTGCATTATTTAGAAGACTTGAAAATTTTAATGTAGATTTTATGACCAAATCTAGTACAGACTACCTTAAGAATTAGTTTGGTTCCCAACCATTTAACGATAGTTGAAAACGGCAAATCTGAACTAAAAGAAATCCCAGGCTACGAATTTTTATACAGAAGATATGAAAAACTTGTTTCTCGGTATAAAAGAAATTTTGGCTATATAAAAAAATAAAGTAACAAAATCGCTTTGGCGTTGTTTTTTAATGCCTAACCGGCCTTTTCTTTTGATACACACTTTATATTACTTTTAGCTAATTTTCCAAGTTCAGAATGATTCGATGGGAACTAGAGAAAATATTTACCTAGCCACGATACGAACAATCAAAAACTGACA
This sequence comes from Phrixothrix hirtus, assembly GCA_024586415.1. NCBI lineage: Eukaryota > Metazoa > Arthropoda > Insecta > Coleoptera > Phengodidae > Phrixothrix > Phrixothrix hirtus. The sequence goes on from JAHWXV010023121.1 coordinate 7,721, forward strand.
ATAATTTCCTATTTCCGTATTAAATTTTATTTAATGAATTTATTTTTAAACTCTTTTGAAATAAAAAATGAGTAGTGTAAAAGTGAAATACCGCAAAATAACTAAATCTTTGATAAAGGGAGGGATGATAGCTGTATATGGGTGTGATGCTTCATCATATTTTAACCTAAAACGTTAGGCTAAACACTTGCATCAATTCATTGAATTCGATTTAAGATGTCATCATTAATAATGTTTGTAGAAATGTTGAAGTCAATGTCCTTAAATATTACCAGTTGTTTGAAACTATCTAACGGTTTTGCACGATAAACTCAGCATAAGTTAAATTTTTTCAAGTAGGAAGTTTCTTAAAATCGTCTAGCATTGTCCATTCGCTAAGATAGCAATTGGCAGTAAAGCTAGGATACATTACGAAACTAGATAACTAGCTTATTTGCCAAATATAGCTCGCACAGAAGGGAAGTTTGTAGCCGTTATCCTTTGCGACCGCGTAGGATAGAAGTCACCCCTCCTCCTTCCAAAGAAGAGTTACCGCGCGTTGTGTGGCGCCTTTAAGTCAAACTTACATGCCATGATCTACTTCCTTCAATTCAACCAAATGATAAGACCCGCCCGAGTAGGAAGTATGAGATAACTATTTTAGCGTAGATCTTTCTAGATAAGTTTCTTTATTCAAAAATATGCTGGATATTCCTAGTAGCCAATGCAGACAGCAGTAGCTCTTCAATTATCCTGTGGACTGAACGCGGTTCCGCTCACCTCTCGGTGTGTGAAGGCTTGTCCTTTACTTATCCATATTTGGGATTCTGTAGGGGTTATTTTTATTAAATGTCTGCCGAAGGGAAAAACAATAATTGCCCGTCACTTACCATAACATTTCAAAAAAATTACGTCATCAACCACAAACGTTTTGGTTTGCATCAAAAGTCCTCTTCATCACATAGAAGCCAAAGCCCAATCCATTCTTTGGGAGTGTAGTCTTTCTGAATTGGACGCACCCACCGTATAGTCAATGTTTGAGCCCGTCTAACCAATTTTTATTTAGAAATTTGGAAAAACACTTAAGGACACGTTAATTATTAGATGAAAATCAGTTACAAAAGGCTCGAAGAATTATTTTTTCTTAACAGTATAAGGTATTGCAGGACGGGTGATGGGTGTATTGTACTTAGTAGAGAGCTAGAAAACTTTCTAGTTTTCCAAAGTTGTATCAAGAATTTCAACGTATCTATGATATGTAAACAGAATTCAATAAATATCGTAATAATAGCTGTACTAGCAACAAAATAGTTAACAATTGTCTAAATCCAAATTTGTATTTATCTCTAGACAAATATTTTATTTTTATTTCCTATTAATAGAATTGATTATTAATTTGCATTTAGACTATTTCTATGCCACTAGTTATAAACAGTTTATTTACAGCATCCTCTTTAGCGTATTCCGAACCGTTCAAAATTGTTACTCGAGGCTGAAACCGAACATAAATGTATTCCTTTTGTAACCTTTCACAGGTACCACGTGCAATTAAAAACAATGCGCCACTACAGCTGTTCGAAACTGAGGTATGTTATAAGTTTCTCCAGTGATGGAGTCATCTAAGTTTTAGAATCGGATTTGAGTACATACAATCGTACAAGCAAAAGGAATCATTACCCTCTGATATCTAGTACTCTCGACGTTTTTGTTGATTTATAAGGTTAACGTATATTATCCGTATCGATGAGGATGTTACTATTTAACAATGTGTTTAGTTAACTATTTAAAGTGTGTCTAACGTTAGTTTTGTGAGTTATACGAATCTCTAGTATTAAGCGAACAAATTTTCAATTCTGGAAATTCATAAACAGTAAAACAGAAAACGTAGCAATTCCAACAAAGATGTCTCTCTACAATCGTACTACAGAAGGAGCCCAGAAAATTTATTAAGCGTTTGCTAATCATTTTAAAAACATACCACAAAATCGAAATCGATTTAATTGTAATTATAAAATTAATCCTGTCAATTGCAATGATTTGAAAAAACCCACATAACGGAACAAGAAATATTAAATGTTATTAAAAAACTTAAATCTACTAATTCTCTATGTCCGGGATTTATATCAATTTGCATCACAAAAAGTTGTTCAGAAATTTTAGCCAAACCTCCTTCCATCATTTTCAATAACTGTTTGCAATAATCTATTTCTCTAGATCATTGGAAGGCGTTCAACATTTGTTCGATATATAACAAAGGCAAGAGAAACAGTATTAAAACTTATCGTCTCATACCCGTCTTGCTGGTATTTGCAAAACTTTTTGAAAGCGTTATACATGAAAATATCTATAATCAAATCGGGAACATGATAAACATTAATCAACACGGTTTTTATAAAAACAGATCCACTGTAACAATCTAGGTGTTGTGTACACATACTTCACACAAGGGTTTGAAAATTCTGATAAGGAAATCTTATTATGTGAACTAGGAAGCATAGGCTCTAACAACGATCTGGTGGAATTTTTTAAATTTTATGTTGCAAATCGAATTTAATATGTATCGTTGGTAGAATATAAATGTCTGGTGTACCACTGGGATCCAATTTGGGGCCACTTTTATATATATAACAACAGCCTACAAATACGCATTAAGAACTCAATATTTATTATTTGAAGATAAATTTAAAGTTTTTAAAGAAATAACATGTACAGAGGACTGTGAATCTTTGCAACACGACTTGAACTCGATATTTAAATGGAGACACAATCATAAGTTAAAATTTAACATCTCAAAATATTTAGTGATTAGCTAGAGTAGAAAGTTGAAATCGTATAATTACAACTACAACATGTGCCCGAGTGTGTCAGTGCATTACGTATACTTCCTAGTAGTCGCGGCACGGGCAACTACGTGCTGGCTTGCAGAGTAACCCGTTCATGATAGGGA
>JAHWXV010023139.1:0-12458 GCA_024586415.1 Phrixothrix hirtus
CTGCTATCGGAATATAACACTTATTATTTATTAACCTTCTGTGGGTTGGGCTACGGTCTCACAATGTTACAATTAAATATAAATAATACTTATTGTTTATCTTACAGTCTTGATAAAGAATCGAACCGAAATATTGTACTTTTTACTGTAGTTTTTAAAACGCTTTAATATAATTTGTAAAAACGAATACATATGTTATAAATAAATTTTTGATATACCTTGTATGTATAAATAGTTAGAAATAAATAATTACAGGCAGGTAGAGTTTCTTAACAATTTTATAATTGTGTCGCTTCTGAGTACTAGTAGTCTCTGAATCATTCAAACACATTATCCGCCCACAGTGTCGCTTTGGTTTACGCTCCGGTCTTCCCCTCGCTGAATGTTCCCAAGAGCTCTTTCGCGTAAACCTTTTTATCTCTACAGGTCTCCACTATTTTTCTTTTAAGTAGATCTTTTCTTCTTACGTGTTGATTTCTCTACCTGTACAAAGAGTAGAAAGAATACTTTGAATATCTCTTCAAATGAGCGAAATAGAGTCGTTCGCAATTATTGATTGTAATTTCGATATTAATAACCCGATAGAATTCTAATTCATTAAAGCTATATAATAATGTCCATTCAATTATATGTCCAAGTATAAGCCACCTTGGATCAAAACACATTTTTTTAGAACATATTTTACATTTACCAGCAAATGCAACTTTGTAAAATTTTGAAATTCAGTACACTTATACAAAGCTTAACAGTTATTAAAATAAACTTTGTTTGATATATTTCAGTTTATTAATTTCTGAAATACATGGTTTGAAAATGAACCGCCAATACTTATTATTTTAATAGTAGTCCTAATGTAAATATTCATAAGCAAGGAATCACAATAACCTATAATATTTGGCCGAATTTCGGGCTTGAAATTTCAGTATAATGCAATTACGTGTCTCTACCGAAAGTAATGGCGGCGTTGTGTATATTCATGATACAGGTATATTTAGATATTTTATTTCCTTATTTTTTATTATTATCTGTATAAACTTTTTCTAGTATTTCACAACAAATGATAGAAAATTATGATCACAGTCTTTGATGTTGCTTTTGTAAATAGAGCAACTTCTCCTGTTTAATGCCGCTGTAAGGCAACATCAGAACCCGAATTTTGAATAAAAAAACTATGAATCTTTCAGTTGCACAATTATAAATATTTATTTCACGTTATTTTTTCCGATTAATACAATTTTGTTTCAGAAAATTAATATTTCTTTGATATTGTGGTTGCAAATTTTCTAGCCGCCGCTGGAGGCAATTATGCGTAAGTTTTTAATCGGACTACGTCATTCATTGCATTGCTATATTGCCGCTGGCGACCGTTAATCTTTAGCTGTACTATACTTAATGTGCAAATTTTGACAAATTGAAACAGGCATAACAGCCATTGGCTCCGTCACTTCAGTTCTGGCTGTGTTCATTCTATAGTTGAAGTCTGTGCTGTTTGGATGCTAAAATAAGTCATATATTTAGGTGATAATATTTTAGGCTTGAATTTCATTATTTTGTGCGCTTAAGCTTATAACAAGAACTTACTTATTTTAGTGTGAATTTATTTGATAAATGTTAATAATAAATAATTTTTGTTGAGTTCAGTTCAAAACAGTAATGGCAAAAAGTGATCAATTTTTAACTCTGAAGTGTTTCAATCCACTTAAAGAAAGTAATCATAATATTAGAGATAAAAGAAGGCTAAGAAATATTACTGATTGGATGAGCAATTTGTACCCTAAAAAGCCAAAAACTGCCAAAATTTGTAATTATTGTAGTAAAGAAATGGCACTACTCATCAGCATCAAGAAGTAAGGTTTGAATTTGACAACGATCCAACTTTTCAAGCAGAATCAGAGGTCATTGAGACATTAAATACATCACTGCAAGAGCTAGGTGAGTCACCTATTGATAGGAAAAAAATTAAATCAAAAAATTACGCTACCCAGAAAGTGAAAATAATTCAGTCAGCAATGAAAAGTGGATTTAAATGAATCAATTTTACAAAATTTTACAACAAATTTTTCAAATTCAAGAAGTAGGACCAAACGACTTACCTCCCAGAAACTTGGGGAATAAGAAAAATCACGCGCGAGTTTAACGCCCCCAACTACATAATCTGCCAATTACAAAAGCTACTTAAGCAAAAAGGAACTTTGGAAAACCCAAACTCAAAAGAGGTAAAATTTATCAAACGAAAGAGTTGAAACAGTCAATTTGCTTTATGATAATGATGAGATCGGCAGACCCATGCCAGGAATCAAAGATTGTGTTACCGCTACTAATGCAAGTAGTAACAAGACAAAAATATCTAAAAGACTTCTTTTATGCAACTTAAAAGAGGGACATGCATTATTCAAAGAGAAATTTCGAAATATTCATATAGCTTTTTCGAAATTTGCTAAGCTTATACCAAAGCACTGTATTTTGGCAAGGTAAAGTGGTACCCATGCAATATGTGTATGTACAACATACCCAAATGTGAAGCTACTGATTGAAAATACCAACTTGGGAGTCATTACTAATGGTGAATTAAAAACCTACAAACACTACATGGCAAAAATGTTATGTAATCCACCCTCAATCGATTGAATTATGAATGCTTGTATATATTGTCCAGAAGATGCAGAAATTAGAAAAGTCCTAGAAATATCATTTCAGGAAAACCTAATTGGAAAAATTACATTTCGGTAGTGGATATCAGTTGACCGTTGTACTTTCGAGACCATGAAGAAACTATCGGCAGAACTCATAGACCTTATCTGCGATAAACTGTCAGTCCTAGCCCTACATGACTTTATAGCGAAACAACAGATAGCATTCGTGACTCAGATAAACGAAAACTAAAATGAATCTGAATATGCTGTTACACTAGATTTTTCCGAAAACTGCAGCATGGTTGTCCAAGATGAAGCCGAAAGTTAACGCTGGACAGTGAAGATGCCACGGTTTTCACCCTTTTGTAGTATATTACGAAGGAGAGAATAAAATCAAAAACCTGAACTACGCAGTTTTTTCAAAATGCCTTGAAGACAACACAATAGCTGTCTATATTTATCAAAAAAAAAAATTTACTGATTTTTTGACAACAAAATTGGGGAAAGTCAAAAAAAAGATCTTTTATTTTTTGACGAGTCTGCTGCCCATTACAAGAATAAGAAGAATTTTTCCAACTTGTACTACCATAAACAGGATTTTGACATTGAAGCTGAATGGCATTTTTTTGCTACGGCTCATGGAAGACGGCCTTGTGATGGAGTTGGTTGCACAGTAAAAAGACTAGCAGCAACACCTAGTCTGCAGCGACCTTTCGAGAATCAAATTCTGGCCCCTCTCGAATTGTAAAAACGGGCAGTCACTACTATTTCTGGAATAAATTTTACTTTTAGTACACAAGAGGGCTATGTTTTATCAGAGATATTTCTAAAAGACCGTTTTAGTGAAGCAATAACAATTAAAGGAACCCAATAATATCATGCATTCATACCTGTTATCTCAAGCAAAACGAAATTGTCGATGAAAATATTTTCTCAAGTATCTGTTGCAAGATGCAAATTGACAGATTGCAATGATTACACCACTGTTGTCTATTGTGAAAATTGGTGGCAGCCTATGTAATGGACAAAAATGAAAAGCTTGATGAAGTGAAAATTATATTATTGCATCCACATGGGCCATCACCATAGTTTTGCTTTCCAATGAAGCCCGATGTATTGTGGATACCTTTCATAGATGTTCTCTATACAGTAAGTCCTGTGACTACGACTGGAAGAAATTATGTTTTATTCCAAAATAACACTTTACAAAGCAATGATGCACTATTCAACAACTTTCGGTGAACTTTGTCAGCAATATAATCTCAAATTATACGTATTAAAGTGAGTTAAAAACCTTTTTCTAAATTATATGTAAATGTAAATGAAATTTAACTACTGTATGTGAAGTTTATGACAACTAATAGTAAATGTAATAACCTGTCAGATTAATGTCAGATATTCTTTATTTCATCTGATAAACTATTATTCGGCTACCTTGCTTTGTTAAATTACCTGTATAGTTGGAATATTGACGCATTCAACCTTGCTTTAAATTATTTTAACCATGAACCCATTATCCTCCCAATTTCAAACTTTGTATATCATTTAATAATAATATAACCTATTTCCTAAATTATTTTGGAAACTTTTGAAGACGAGTTTTTCTTTTAAATTTAAAATTTAAATTTTATTTCGAAATTTGAAAAACATTTTGCGTAAAACCAAAATGTGTTGTAGGTCATAAAAAAGTACATATAAATTGCTACAAAATGACACCACTTCTATCTCTCAAGCTTAATTAGGAGAGGAACAATCATTACATCAAGAGTTGATGTTGGTGCGATTTTGGGTGATTTTTGTAAACTTTACATAGTCATATTTCCAAAGAATTGAATGAAATCTGGTATTTTTCGTAGTCCATGTGGAGAATATCTCCGTGTCAAATTTCATCAAAATCTGAGAAAGTGAGGTTAAATAGGTGTGTTGGTTTGACACGGAATGACCCGATACATATATTTATTTCTCTTTATTTAGAATTACTACAAACATTTTTACAATTTTAAACAGTAAAGAAAACAAATCGTGTATCATTGCGCAGTCATAAAGTGCGTATTGAAGTTACGGAGCCGATTATGCGAGCGAAAACATAAATATCTTCTTATCATTTAAGCGTTTAATTCATTAACCCATATAATTTCATTGAGACAGTGTGTTATTTTTCGTTACAATATCTACCCTAATTTCTACTTTCCACTTTATAACCAGATTGTCTATTATAATTTAATTAATTTTATATTTTAAGACCACTTCTTTAACTGTCATTAGAAGGCTGGGTTTCGGTGAATCTTGTATAGCTACTGTGCCGATTTGAGTTTAATTAGAAACTGCTAACATGACTAAAAATAGGTTTAAGAGTAAAAATTGATTAAATGCTGACTGGTATCATATTATAATACAATGTCGACTTCTAGGTGTAATATGGAATAGTAAAAAGTCTGTAATTTTAATATTTGTGTAATAGGACGTAAAAGAGGCGTATACCCTTATTTTTAAATGTTTCAGTTATTTATAAAGAACCGACAAGATTTATAATCTTTCCTTCGCAAACCTAATGTATAACGTTCGAATTAAAAAAGAACTTTAGCAAACAAGCCCAATATATTAAAGTAAATATACGGAAGTGATTTCTGCTCTTTATAAAAGCTTACCTTAGTCCTCCTAAGCTGACGTTTTCCTTTATACCAAGTGATGATAGCTGCAGGACGTGACCCGGCTGATTCACACGACACTTCATATCTTCTGTCGGCTACTAAAGGAGTTACTGTTTTCAAAATTCTCGCAGTCAAAGGTTTTACTGTAAAGAAAAATACATTGAATAGTTTCAATTTGAAATTACTAAAGATTATATTAAAAAGAGTTTAAGAAATTATACTATAACTTACAGTATAAATCAAGGTTCACCATCGCTTCTTTCGGTTCAGTAAGTAATGTATTTACCGCTTGACATGTAAAAATGGCATCCAAATCTTTTCGCGATACTCCTGCCCATACTAATCGATTCTCAATTACATCACCTGCGTTGTGCTCATATTGTTCGTCAACTAACATTCCATTAACAAGCCAACGCACGATAGGTTCAGGGTGGCCGCCGACTGTTCTACATGTTAAAGTAATATCGTCGCCTTCTTCGTGTGGACCTATTGAGCCATTTAATTGTCTTCCCCATTTATCTAATATTGTCGGTTGTTCCGGAGGAACTGTAATGGAAGTAGGTTTTAGTATTAACAAGAACGATATGTTTCTAAACGTTTAAACACGTAAATAGCCTCGATAGATTAATTACAGCAATTACAAAACGTTAAATAGGATGTAATTGAAATTACTTTACTATAAATTATCAATTACAGCTTTAAAATTGTAAGTAACGACTTTGATAGTAGATGTTGAATAAGAGGGATTATTTTAAAGACATATACTGCCTTAACGATAATCCCTTTTATCCAACTTTAAATTTATAAAAATTGAATTAAGATATGTATTACAGCAAATTTATTTACTCGAATTTAGTATATTACCAATATTATTTTATCTCACAATTATAAGTATAAGTATAAGTTATAAGTGATAAATGAAGCTCCACGAAATACATTGGCGCGCCGAAATTTTATAACAGATAAATTAAACCCTGCTACATTTAAATTAACTAATTGATGTTATATCAGGAAATTGGGAAAACCTAGGGTGCAAGCTTAATTGGATCTGTGTTTGTTCGAAATCGGATCTCCTGAGGCATAAAAATTAGAAGTTGAAGAAAATGGATCCGTGCTTCTAATAGCAGTCCAATTAGATATAACTCTCTAGGTCAGAGAAACCATTCTTTCACCATATTGAAAAGTATTTGGTGCAAACATCACAACACATTTAAATATAATCTATTCATGAAACATAAATGGCCCAAATCGACAAGAAATGTTTTAATAATAAAATGCTAACTCAGTCAGTAGAGCGTGAGACAGTTCATCTCAAAATTGTGGGTTCAAATCCCACGCTGGGCGCCAAAATTGTGTACTGTGTAATGAAAAACAGAAGATTTCAGGTCAGCTAAGGTTTACTCACGACACAAGCAACACGTCTTATTAGGGTCGTTAACGCTTTACACAACTAAATAAAATAATTAAACTTTATAAACTCATTGAAACTCGTTAAAATTACCTCGTATCTGTAACGAAGATAGTAAAACTCAATATAGTAATTTGAAATAAAAGAATGCTAATAAAGAATACCAATAGTCACAGCTTTAATGAAAAACAACCTGCTACATTCGCAGCTATTCCTCCTAGGTGACAACAGACAAAAAAGTCAACAAGAAAATGACAGAAAATATTTCTACTGTTATGAAATTTTTGATTTACATCGAATTTTTTAAAAAGTTTTAGACTGCAGCCACTTTCATTGTTTAACCTACAGAAACTCGAAATATATTGCCACAGATTTACCGGGTAACAATATAGTCCACTATTTCGAGTTGTCACAGTTTTGTATCCACAAGATAATGATATAGCTTTTACTGACACTTTTTATGTTTGTTCTTTTAAAAGTAATTGCAATAGAACTGAAATAAATAGGATTTTATTAAAAAAAATTGAACAAAGCTATTCAAACGAAAAACGTAACTTAAAGCATTTTAAAGATCACAACAAGTATTCTTAATAAATACATTAACGTAAATTAAGAAATCATAAATAATTATTACGAAATTCGTTATAAGTACAGCTTATATCAAGTAATTCAGCTTGAACCAATATATAAACACATATAGTTATATACGAGGGTCGTCGAGAAAATGAAGGGCTATTGAGTCTAATCAAATGAAAACGTAAAATATCAGAACAGAAGCTTATCACAATAACGCTGAATATTACCCTAGTTTTCAACGTAGTCGCCTTTTTTATTAAGGGACCGATCGTAACACAGCACATTGTTATACTCATCGGCTGCTAATGATTATAGCCATGATGTCACTGCTTTTGCGAGCTCTTCATCATTTTCAAAGTGCATTGCCCTTAAACCCCCGCTTTAGTTTTGGAAAAAGATTAAGTCACTAGGCGCCAAGCTATGCCGTAAGCGCGATGGTCAAGTAAGTTCCTGCTGAAGCGCCGAAGTTTTCGTTGGTTATTGCAACTGCATGAGGCCGAGTGTTGTCTTGAATCAACACTATCCCTACAGGTAATAGTCCACGTCTCATTTCGTATGCTGCGCTCGTGTCGTTGAAATCTCACATTAGGCTGCTGACGTTTGGCCCCCCTCCTGGTATGGATTCTGCTGGCTCTGCCTTTTGAGTTTTGGAGGAGAGTTTGGGTATTGCCACTAAGTGTATCGTACGACACCAAAATTGAGAAATTAGCCAATATCTTACTCGTATTTGCTATGAATAACAAGGGCTACTTCCATTCATTTTGCCTTGTGGACTTCTGCCAAATGTTTGGGAACTCAAAGGGTACAAATGCTTTTACAGCCAAGGCGAGCTGTGACCACCTCATAGAAAAGCGATCTTGAATATATTGGGAAAGAATTATGTAAGATGTTCAAGGTGCAGCTTCTACTCTCGCGGCTTTCGTGATTTTCGTAACGAGTGATAGCCAACTGTCCAACTCTTCGTCATGCGCGTTTGATCGTCCTGTATTAAACACGTTACACCATTTTCCCGCAAAGGACTCATTCTTTGCATATTTGCTATAAACTTATCTGATTTGCCTATAAATTTCAATAGAGCGAACAGTTTGCGCATTCAGTAACAGATTCACACTGAGCCTTTCATATTTGGCCCGATTTTCTATTGTTTTCGCCATATCAAACACTTGCCAATAATACAAACGTGATCGTGTAACACGCATTGACCAGGACTGCGGTAGAGACTGGAGCTAACCGGTGAATACGCAGCGGGGGTTGGATATATGCGTGTGACAGAGCGCATTCGCTCTTCACTTTCTCGGGAAACCTCGTATTTTGTACTGAACAAATTAACGTAGATCAAACAAAAGAAAATATTTTTAAAAATGTTCTGTATACATAAAAAGTCTATAGATATAAATCTGCTAAGGTGTTTACGACCACCAATGTATTCGCGGGCGGTATGACCGCCCATATAGTGTGGGTACTACATTGAAGTTCGTCAAAGGTGAACCCTGTTAAACTTCTTTTCGGTAATACTGTTCGAGTGGGTCTGTCATTGATGTCCAGTATTATTTCAAAGAATTTTTTACAGACTTTAATACGAATCTTATTAGCTTCGAAATAAAATGTTAAACTAAAGTTTGTGTAGTTCAGCGTACTGAAATAGCGATATTTTGGCAGCATGAATTCCCTTTGTTTTACTAGATTGGTAATAATCCAACAGATAGTGAAAATCTCTTTTCGAACTAACTCAAAAAGCTTTTGACAACAAGGAAACCTACGTTTCTCGTTACAAGACTGGCGCAGTTGTCAAGAAGTAAATGTTTTCATGTTTTAGAAGTAGTAATGTATTGTTTTCCATAATTTCCTACTAATTTTGTGTTTTTTTTTATATTTCACGGTTCAGATTTTAGTTTTCTTTCTTTGCCTCTATTTTGTTGATCAGTAACGGGTGCCTCCTTAAGTACCTCCACTTTCGTTTGTGTTTTCTCTAATTAGAGATTTCTCATCTAATTTTGACGAGGAACAAAATTCTTCCACCACAGCGCTGTCGTTAGCACCCGAAAGGTTCGAATCTAAATTAGAATTTTGATACATCAGCTTCGTTATTAACTGTAGGAAAAATCGGCAATCTTGATATGCTGATCTAATTAGACAAGAATGGTTGGTAATTTAGAATTGTGGTTAAATACAAAAATATCAATAGTTGTAATTAGATTAGGGAAAGGTAGCTTTACTGGCATTAACTGTGTAAAATTGCGCACCTTATAAGAAAACCAAGGATTTTTTCATTAGAGTCACAATATGGAGCTATATATTACTACTTAGATTGCAATCAGTCCTACTGACAATAATATTTGATGCATCAGCGTTTAATTTTTCTGATTCGCTAGACCATTTTCAGAAGCCCTTGCGCTGGATCATCTCTGACTGAAGCCAAATCTACTACTAACTTTCCATGAGCACTAAAAACCGTTTAGCGGTAAAAATAATTATTCAGAAGTTAATAATCAAAATTATGTAAATATTTTATAATTAGTTTTTTACCCATTTAGTGACGCCACGATCTTCCAACTCGTTTCCTCTTTAGTCAAGTGATAAAATAAAATAGGGAAAAGCAGCGCGTTTACTAATACTAGTGTAATGCGTCCTTCTCAATTTGATAGTTTGGGTTAACACATAGCATAATGCTAAAAACCTATTTTATTAATGTAATGTTTTATGGACCCTTAAATTTAGCTAAAAATTGTCAAGGAATTAGGAACGAATACAAAAATTGATACAAAACGCTACCCAGTTTTTGTATTTACTTGCGATTATATTACTGATTGGAACCTTATCGTTTCTGTTGAAATTTGAAGTTTAGTCCTGATCTGATTGTAACACACTTGAATTAATAGATAAGATGTCACTTTAGGAGGAAAATAATCCAATTACAACCAAAAATGTCACAAACAAAGATATTATTACCTATCCAAATGTATCAACATAGCCGAAGTCAAAACATAGGGTGTTTTTACTTAATTTCGTTTACAAAGAATGTTTTCCTAGAACTGCAACAAAAATGTTTTTTCTTTCTCAATAGCAACTTCAAATATGTTACTTTCTGCACATCCACTGTGTACTACAAGCAGGTAACAACTAAAAAATGCCATTCTTTCATTTTGTGGATTTTTTAGAAATTTCCGCAGTGTTACTTGCACCACCTGGTGTACTATTTAAGAAGCAAGATTACAAAATTTTTTTCTTTATTGGTAGAGGCATGCTTACAGTAAATAAATATAATTATATTCAAAAATATACTTTTTGACTTGTGCCACTTTTGAAGCAAAGATGCGAATAGCCACAGATTTTGTAATCGATATTTACAAGTACGTCAAATGAGTTATAGCAAACTGCTGAAATGTATTAAATATAAGAATGCAAAATCATAAACGGGTTGGAACTTAAGCATGCGTCAGTTCAGTTCTAAATAAATCGCAGTGAACAGTCATTAATAATAGAAAATTAAAGAAAAGAGTAATCTAAAAAACAAAGAGTTCTCTGTAAAGCTGAAAAACTTTATAAATAAATTTAAAGTTAAGCATCTTCCAAAATACCCGAATTATTACAAATTTTTCATCAATAATAATTTCTGAAATGTTTCTTAAAACATGAGTTATAATACTGTTTGTTACAAGTGAATACAATCTTATTAAAATATAGGTTAATAAATTTATTTTAGAGTTTTAACCAGTTTCCAAAAAAGATTAGATTGATACAAAAGTAGCAGTAGTTGAAATTGTAATTACTTAATACTAAAGTAATAACAAAGAACAAATTGTAAATTTTAAAGCACAACCAATTCAATTTATATGTAAAAATATCGTTTTATCACTGTATTTCCTTGATTATAATCAACAGATATTGCTAATGTAATGGAGTATTTTTGTATTAATAAAACAAATGTTATTTTTTGAAATTTTGAATGAACTGATTAGAAAGTGATTGTGCATCGTCAATACTGTTCAGGGAAGACCAAAACATGAAGATTTGTTGAAACCGAGATACGTGAAAATTTTTCCCGACGATATACGATAGTATACCGAGAAATTTAAACAACATGAGCGCTACTTTATACCCACTCATTGACAAGATCAGAAATCAGCACGAAGAGGTTAGGATATGATCTACATAAATGATGTACGCATACTAAACAAATATAGCCACGTTGAGGTATTTGATTAAAACTGGTCCGACGTAATTCAACTTTAATTTAAATATAACAGAAATTTCTCTTCAATATTTTATAATTACATAAATTATTAGGTTAATTCGTTTCATCAAAACTTAAAGCACAAGTAAAGGTTTGTAGAAATATTTTGTTTATGAAAGCGATTCTTTAAAATTTAGTAATAAATAGAATTTGTAATTAAATGGTAATTTTAACATTAATATTTGAAATCTGGCACTTATAATGAATTTAATTAAACAGCAAACTTTAACAGAAGTTCGTACGATTCAATTCACTAACCTACTAAAATCGGAACGTTAAGTATAGGGTAATAAATTTATCTTCTTTAAAGACAAAATTGAATGGTCGAAATAACATCATAAGAACAATATTGTGGTACGTTAATAGATACTCCCGATAAATGGAACATCGGATAAAATTATTACCTTTTTAATAGACGCTAAATATTAAGAAATCTTTGTTTACTTAATAACTATTCGGTTTTGCTATTTTATACTCGTACTGCACAGTTACAAATGCAAACGTTATGATGTGAAAGGAAACTAAACTAAAAATTGCACTTTGGAAATCAAACTACTCTTAAAATTACCGTTTCTAGTAGTGTAGCAGATAACCTGGATAAGATTGAGTTTCATAATGGCGAAGGGTAGTTTAGCAGGGAACGGGCGAGATAATTTCCATCACTAAATCTTTCTATAGAGAGTTGCAAGATCCAAGTAATAGAAAGAGTGAGATGGACAAAGGTGTTATGTATGTGTTGTGTGTGTGTATGTGTGTATGTGCGTGTGTGTGTGTGCGCGCGCGCGCGTGTTTGTGCGAGTGTAGCGCGTGTGCGCGCGCGTGTACGCGCGCGTGTGTGTGTGTGTGCATGTGTGTGTGCATGTGTGTGTGTGTATGTGTGTGTGTGTGTGTGTGTGTGTGTGTGTGTGTGTGTGTGTGTGTGTGTGTGTGTGTGTGTGTGTGTGTGTGTGTGTGTG
>JAHWXV010023143.1:0-10834 GCA_024586415.1 Phrixothrix hirtus
TCGAAAAAGCTATGTCACTAGTAATAGAGGAAGAAAATTTTCTTTACAGTACAAATAGAGGTAACACCTTGAATCACCAAAATGCTTATAAACCTATTCCAAAAATATCACCATCCAACCCACAAGTAACTCAAAGGATTTTACGTTTTACAAACCCTCTAAATAATTCCTATACGAATTTTCAACATTATAATAACTTTCCTTTTATTCCTAGAAATGAACCAAATCGTTCGCAATTTAAACCAACTCCTTTTAATGCAACTCAACAAAATGTTTCAACACAATGGAAACCTAGCTTTCCTAGTAATCCCCAAAACTCACATTATACCCAACGAAATCCAAGTCAAATTACACTCAACACACAATCATTTCCAAATAATAAATTTTTTCACAAATCTAACGTAACGGAACAATACGAACTAGAACCAATGGATACTTCTTCAGGAAATACATTGCTAAATCGACACGCATTATATACGCAGGATGTAAATCAAACAAATTTCATTGAAAAAGATGCTAATGAAAGCTACAACCAACAACTGCTTAGAACCACATCAAGAACTTTCATCGATAGACCATGAAAATTCATCTAATAACATGGATAATTGCCATCGACCCAATTTCGTATATCAACCAACAGAAGAAATGTATAATGTAGCTTACGACACTCAACTTGACAGCGATGTAAATTTTTACGTAGACAGCCTCCCACACGACCCAACTTAATAAATTTAAATCTCCCGAAAGCCAATCTGCCTCACATTTTTATCCCCGAATTTCAGGCGAACTTTTTAATAGACACAGATAGCACACAGCTTAATGGATCCCCAATTAGCTTTTAAATTGTATAAAAATTATATTCGTAATGAAGACTTCCACAAAGAAACTGCTCACAATATTAGCTATCATAATAAAGTTATGACAATTCCTATATTTAAGCAATTCAGAGTACCAGGAACTCATAAATTTTATTTATATAAGTTTAGTCAAAATTATGATGGGCTGATAGGTATTGATTTCTAAAACAAATAAAAGCAACCCTGAATATCTATTCTAAATTATTTACAACGCCCCATGTTAAAATTCCAATTATTTGTGAAAGGGAAGAACCAACAAAATTAAAATGTAATCTCAAAATAAAAAACTACGTTATAACGATATCCGCAAGAACATAACAAATTGTAAAAGTACCAGTAAATCAAGCAAATGATGAACCTAACAGTGCATATGAAATACAAAAGAAAATATTGAAATCAAATTTAGAAAACCTTCGTTTAGAACATTGTAATCCAGATAAAGGAAAACTAAATACAAATGCTGATGAATTATCTACAGTCACCATCAATGCATTAGAAAACGAATCTATTATCAATAACCTCGATGAAATAAATTTTGACGTAATGGAATATCTACGGGAAATTACTCAAAACCAACCATTAGACAATACCTTAACGCCCGTAACACAACCACCAAAAACAAAGCCAAAGGTACAAATTTTGCAAGATATACAGATTAGACCACCTGATATAAACAACAAAAATTTGGTTGGAGCCTCAACTCAGCACACCAATGCTAACGAGATAACGAACCATGGAATAAAAATACTAGATGAAATGATCAATAACAAAGTAAACCAAATTTTAGTATTTCTACAGCCATATCACAGACTAGATGTAGAACAAGAAAACTATCAACATCACAAAATTGTAACTGTAAAAATTGCCGAAATAAAAATGAAAACCCAATTTTTCAATTTTTAAGAGACTACACGATTTCTAATAAAACATACTGTATGCATTTCAATACTGAAAATCTATACAAACAATTTAATAAGGTATACCTTACAAAGGTTTTAGGAACCGGTCCAAAATTAATGCGATGTTTAAATAGAGTAAATACAGTAACTGAGCACGAAGAGCAAATTATTCTAGTCAGAAATTATCATGAATCTAAAGTAAGCCATAGAGGTATAAACGAAACCTTAGAACACCTTAAAAGAAACTAGTGCTGGATAAATACGAAAAAGACAATTACTGAGTACATTAATTCATGTGATATTTGTCAGCGCACAAAATATTCTAGGAAAACTCCGTATACTCTACATATGCTAACCGAAACTGCTTCAAAACTATTTCAAATAGTCTATATCGATATTTTTAGTTTTGACAGAAACAACTACTTGACTTTAGTAGATGCATTCACAAAATTTGCACAGGCAATACAAATAACAGGAAAAACAGCTATACACATTAGTAACGCCCTAATTAAATACTTTTCGTCCTTCGGAATCCCCGAGAAACTAGTAATAGATAACGGAACAGAATTCAATAATGATACTGTTAAATAAATATTAAAATTACATAAGGTAAATACACATTTTCCACCCCCAAACATAATGAGTCAAATAGTATAGTAGAATGTTTCCATTCCACGATCATTGAACATCTGAGAATTCTAAAAGAACCCTTCCCTTGTGAAACAGAACATTTAATGGATTATGCTATAATAGGATATAACAACTCAATTCGTAGTGCATCTAATTACACTCCCTTTAAACTCACATTTGGACATACACATTCACGAAATCCTAACGAAATTTTTATCCCAAATTCATTCTATACAGAATATGCTAAAAAAACACACACAAAAATTGAAACATGTCTATGACGCGATAAAAGGAAACATACAAATCCAAAAGCAAAAAATTGTTTCAAAACGTAACGATCAAGGTGATACTAATAACGAATTTCATTTAGGTCAAACTATTTATAAATGTAATCCCAAAACTCGTGGTAAACAACATGATAAATTCACCGGCCCTTACGAAATAACAGAAATGCTAGAAATAAATAGAGTAGCAATCATAAATATGCAAAATAGAAACAAAAAAAAATAATTCAATTCAAAGAACTAAGGAAACCTACTATTGTTACAGGTTCTCCCTCCTTTCTTCCCTCTTCCACGCATATACAGTAACCCAATCAGAAATAACAATTCCTAAATACCACAATCTGAATAACAACCCTGGATTATTACCCTAGAAGTTAGGAAACGCCCAAAATAAAATAGATCATTGGTCTTGTATCCAAATATTTGATATAACTAATATCACCGTAGAATTTCAATCACTACAAACAAAATTCTTAGCCCTTGAAGATACCCTAAAAAAGAATACATCCCTTCTAATCAGCAATGATAAGGAATTGCGTAATTCCTATAACCTAATAAAAGTATGGACTGATAAAATAACAGATCAAATTCACCAGTTAAACCCCTTAACCTCAAACAGAAAGAAAAGCGGACTTATAAAAGGACTAGAATCAATTTTCAAATCAATAACAGGTAATTTAGATCACAGCGATGCAGAAAAATATGACAAAGCAATTGAGACATTATCCGACAATCAGATAACGACAAAAACAATTGTTAAAAAATCAATTGAAACCTTCAAGTCAAATATTCGAAACTTAACAAACAATCAAATCATTTATGAATCGCGCATTAAACAAGTTGAACAAGCTTTGGAGTCCATCCATGTTAAAAATATTGAAGCTTATACATTCTTCTTTACACAAATGACACTTTCCCAAATTATTTACGCTTTCCAATTAATATAAGACTCTCTTGAAAGAATCGAGGCAGCCATTACATTTTCAAAATTAAACGTATTTCATAATTCAATGATTAATCCAGAACAATTACTAGAAGAAATGCAACTAATAAAAAAACACTAGTGAAGCAAAGGGATACCTTTTGAACGAACTCAAAATAATAGCTTATACTTTGTAAAGATTATATAAAGCATACAGCAAATTAAACGAAGTAATCTTCATCCTTGAAATTACAATAGTAGAAAATGAGAATTATAACTATTACCACTTATATCATTTACCGGTACCCCAAAATAATTCCTTCAAATCAATTCTACCCCATTCCAAACACCTTATCCTGAACGAGAAGAACTATGCACTTTCCGATTCAAAATGTCAAGAAGTTGTCACAAATGAATTGATCTGTCATGAAGTCAACCCAATAGCTATAACGAAAGCCAAGGAGATCCCCTGCGAAGTCCAAATACTAAGATTCACGCGAAACCTTACCAATTGTCAACAAATACCAGCGGAAGCCAAGGACATCAAGACCGAAAAATTAGAAAACAACCAGTGGATAGTTATTGTACAAGAAACTACAGTGGCCTCACAAAGGTGTAGTGCGATCACGAATAATTTACCCCTTACAAGACCCTTCCTAACAGAACTCGATTATCAATGCGAGATTAGAATTAAGGACGTACAAATAAAAAATCCCAAAAATGCTAGGATAAATACTAACTTTGATAATTACCCAATATTAAATATTAAGGATCATTATATTTCAAATACAAAAATTAATTTCAAACCCTTAAATTTAGATAAAATTAGTTTAGATGAAGTAAGAATTATTCAAAGTGAATTTGAAACGCAAAGTAAAAATTTAGAAGGAATTTCAAATGTTCCAATACATTTCAATAATATCACTATATGGACAATAATTATGTATATTCTAATTGTATCATTTTCACTATATTTATTCATTTGTTTATACAGGAAACATAACTGTAAGATATTGCAAAAGGACGAAAAATAAATGCAAGATCAGCTAAATTTAGCATTGTCAAATCCTGTTGCAAGCCCCAGAATTTTAATTTAACGATGGAGGACTTATATCATCAGATATCAGACACTTATCATGACTTTGTTGAGTTGCAGGTCTCACGGTAAAAGCGTTGATGCAACATTAGCAGTTAGACCATCTCCTGTTAAATTCCAATTCTCATGGAAACAGCAAACTAAAGCTTCCGCTGATATGATGATATGAACTTCGACAATTTAATAAATTATAAGATAAGTTAAGTTAGTTCTAGTTGTAAAGAGCTCAAAGGCAGACGTGACTTTTACTTCAAGTCACTGCCAATTTAAAAGTTTACTTCATGTAAAGAATTCAAATTAATAAAAATAAATAAATTGTGTTTACTTTTTAAAAACTCTTTTGATTAATCACAGAACTTATTTGTAAAGTCAATTACGCGAGTATTTTTTCTGTAACTCTATAATTATAGAAAATAGTAGTAATCTGTTAGATATTTTCGAAGGGCTTATAAAATAAGATTTTTATAAGTATAAAAATAATATACAGTTTCAATTAAAAAAATAACAAATTTAAGTGATTACGCAAAACTCAATCACATTTGCTAATTTTTGTTTATACCATCATATTTTGCAATAAAAAATGCGCAAGTAATTCCGTTAGTATTTTTTTCTGTTTCTTTAAACAAACGAGTTATGAAATTTGAAGGATAGCGCGGAAATGAATGGAATAGAAAACAAATGGTTTAGCACAGAAGTTACTGTTACAATTCGGACTCATGATTACTAAATCAGTTTTTATATATCCCCTATATTTATGTTGTTTATCAGTAAGTTGCTCGAAAGCCGGTCACCTTGTACACAACCCCAATTGAATGATTTTCTTTACTAACATCTGCGAATCGCTGGTATTCATCAAGCACATGTGCCGTTTGATTAACCTCAATCAGTATTCTTTTAGCTAGAATCCTGCGTAAAATATTTAGCATATTTAACTTGTATTTTCTATGCATTCTACCTGGAAGTTTCCATCTTGCCCCTCTATAAATATCGTTTCCCTTCTTGTTGAAAATGTAACCCGTTTCGAAAAGTTAAATTTAATCAGATGAACTTCTCGTTGATGAATTAGTATTTCTTAAACCGAAATGTGGACATTACAACCATGCACAGTATTATATCGTCGTTGTTATCAGTTACTAATACAATACTCGGACCATGTAGCTTTTATTCCGAAAGTCAATATTATGAAGGGAATAGTCTACTACCTTTGAGGACATTTGGTTTTTCAATTATGTCCAACAATATTTCCATCAATGCATAGGCCAATCAGGTTGAACCGTAACTTGCATAGTAATTTTCCGGGCTTGACAGGCAAAGATCGATTTTTTGCTTGTTGTTCATCAAGTGCATCCCTATTCGGCCATTTTTAACATACTCCAGTAGTTCGTGCTGTTTATATCTTGGTAGTTATTCTAGCGCCCTTTGTGCTCTAAAAATCCACAATGCTGTTTCTTGCATGCTCTCTACACCATCCTAGACTTTTTCCACGGCCTATATACGCGCATGGTTCTTCGATGTCTGTTGTGCTGCTTTGAAATTTAATACAATAGGATCCTTTGCGCTGAAGAATATTAGTGCCTGACGTGTTTCTGAATTTCTAAGACACTCCATAAATATTTCTTCGTCAACTTGATTCACAAAACACCTTGCGATCGTCAGATACGCTAATTTGGCTAACCATGCAGTTTTGACTTTGTACTCGTGAGGGTTTTCTCCAACCTTTTAACTTAATTCATTAACAGCTCACAGAAAATTTGCTGCAATTTTTTAACTTTTAACAATTTCCAAGGAATTTCCAGGTAGACAAAATTATTTTGTATGTTCTTTGGCATAGATCTTAGGATGTTCAAGGGGTCCCCATATAAGGTTATACTAGTTGATTGGTTAAAAATCTAGATTTCGTTGACTGTCGTAAATCCATAATAGTGTTTTAGATACTCTTTGCTTAAACTATATAGTTATTTAGTGTATCACAATGCTTCCACGCTTAATGAATGCGTATTTGAGATTTGTCAATATATACCCTTAATAGAAGCTTATCTTGCATTGCATATACAAGTTAACAGTGTATCATATCTTGTCCGATTTAGGATTTATCTTGATGTATATCAAAACCGTAGTCATAAGATAGCAACAAATACGTGAAACATACGAATCTAGCGTACTTTGTAGGTACAAATACCAAAATAAATGTGGTAGATAATTTAAATGTAATAATGAAATACAAATATAATTATGTGCCGTTAGAACACTACTGCAAATAACTAACATAATTCAAACAATTTGATATAAATTTTAAATATAACATTGAGGGTAAATAAATAAAATTTATTCCTTTGTAGTCTCCTAACAGAGTTTGTTTATTAACTAAATATAAACTAGGCAATGTTTTCGCACTTTTATCCCTTATAATAAATATACCTTCAGGCTTATTTATTCTTTTACCTAATATTTATTTAACGTAAAAGTGAGGCTTAAAATTATTTATTATATTGTATTTGGATACTAGTTTTTTAAATTTATTTTTCTTCGTTTTGATTAGATTTATTTTAATGTATAGTATAATGTACATAATTTCTTTACTTACTGAAATATTTAAATAAGAATTAAAACATGGAATTATTCAACAAAAGAAAACCCAAGTACAGGCTATATAGTCCTAAATAATTAGTTTAGAGTTAAAAAAAGTCTACTCTAAAAGTTTAACTGACACTCTAAAGAAAACGAGGACAGACAGTTCAACTCACTGGTAATGAAGAACGTCTACTATCCGAATTAAATTCGCGGCAGAACACAAGACCAAACACTCACTAACTTCACTGTGAAATGAGATGGTAAAGAATATAAAAATGAGTAAGTAATGTGAATAAACAGTGTCTCAACAGAGAAGATGGAACAAAAACAAATTTAAAAGTGGTAAGACTGTCGGATATTACGACACACACAACGAACCTGTGGATGTGGAATTCTAAAGCCGCCACAACACAGCATCAACCCAAGTCTAAGGCCAAGATGGAAGATGGGGCATTAAAGTAGTAAGTTAGTCGTCTTTTACGACACGCAGACTAACCTGCGGATATGGTATTCTTAAACCGCCACAGCACAGTGCAAGTTGGTCACGTCGCAGACAGAGAGTTAGTAAGTCCGAAGTAGGGTCTGCCTTCAAATCCTTGGCGTGCCATGCGCCTTTTGATGAACCTTAGGTCGTACGCCTGGTACGAAACCTTTCTTCGAATCAAGAAGGGACCGATAATTTTCAATACTAACTTAGCTGTCATAAAGCGTGAAACATCTGACAACACGAAATTTCTTCACCACACGGAATCGCCTACTTCGACAGTAGCGAGGTGACACCTCAAATTATACTGTCTTTGATTCTTCTCTGAAGTTATCTTAATTCGCTTCGCGATATCCTCATGCAACTTCTCCAGGGCAGGAGGTGTACGGCTAATATCTACAGCACTCGATGATGGAACATCACCTTGATCTGCGGAAAGATCTTCGGAACGAGTATTCCCTTCAACATGATATTTCGACCGAAATTTGAGAAATACAGAGATACTCCAAGAACTTCATGCGATGCGGAACAAATAACACACCCAATATTTTGTAAATATTTGTCCCAAGTTCGTTGATTCTCCTGGACATATGAAGTTAACACGATTCACCCTTTCACCGGGATTAGCTTGTGCATGATAATAAGCATTAAACCTTAATCTCGTACCATATAATGAAGTCATTCTGCTAAATTCTTTACTACGAAACTGCACACTATTATCACACAAGATAACCTGATCAACTCCAAACATTAAGAAAACAGCATTTTCCATACGTTGCGTAACCGCAACAGCGGTAGCGGATCGAAGCGGAAATAATAATGGAAACTTAGTAAAATAATCTACCACAACTAAAATATAGGTATATCCCTGAGTTGAATGCGGTAAAAGCACAACTATGTCGGTAGCGATCATTTGCCATGGTTTATGGACACTCGTCTGAGCTGCCATATGCCCTAGAGATCGTTTTTGTTCTAACTATTGAGCCGTGCACACCGAATATTTTTTACATATTTGGTGACATCAGCTTTCATATTAGACCAATAATAACTTTGATCGTATGTTTTATGGATGCTAAAATGTTCTGGGGCGGGTTCGTCATGTAACCTCTTAGGAATTGCTGTACATTCTATCTTCGGAATCACTCGTTTCCAATTATTTTCCTCGGTACTCAACTCTGGGTAGCGCATTGGGAAGTGTTTGAATAATTTCCCATTAAGGGTCCTCAATCTGTTATACCGAATACGGTTAGCGCTTATCAACTTAAGTATCTTCGCGGTCAATCTATCAGGAACATCTGCCGAAGAAACATCCAGGTTTAGTTTACCTTCCGGAATAGAGGAGGTAGTAAGGTTGTCAATTACTAGAACCGCTCGGGGCAGGGTATTCGAAACCACATACTTTTTGGTCTTCCAATGAATGATATCATAATCATACTGTTGCAATCTGATTGCCCATCGAGCTAGTCGACCTGATGGATCTTTCAAATTGTATAACCAAACCAATGAATAGTGATCTGTAGAAACCGTAAAATGAGAACCTTCAACATACGGCCCAGGTTATAAGACTATGAGACATTGCTTCTCCGTTACGGAATACTTCCGCTCGTTCTTATCAAGGCAACGGCTTAAATAACAAACTACTCGTTTTGTATATCAATTAGTTGTGTTAATACTGCACTAACACCAAAATCAGAAGCATTGGTCTGCAAGCAAGAAGAGACCAAAAAATCGGGACATGCCAATACAGAAGCGGAAACCAAACAAGTTCTAATTGAGTTCAAAGCGGCCTCGTAAGCTTTAGACCAACCAAATTTTGAATATTTCTTCGTGAGTGAAGAGAGTAGTGCGACGATGGTGGAAAAATTAGGAATGAAACGTCGATACCATGAAGCCATGCCAATTATTCGACATCACACGTTCTACAAAATTGGTACGGCATGAAACGCGCTGATCAATTCCCAGAAATATACCGTTCCATCACTTAGGTCGGATCTTCCAATATTTGAGACCATGTTGAGTCCCTAAACACATCGAACGTTTTCTTTTTAGCACAGAACCAACACACGATGAATGCGTACCCGCTTTTGAAATGTCATCGAACCCCATAAGACGTCCGGAAATTACATTTCTCTGTCACACTTGCTGGAACGATTATATTCTTAAACGCCACCGATATGAAAGAAACGCGTCTATCGTGTTTTTTATCCGATTACAAAACCGACCAACTTATTTACTTTTCTCTAAATAAATTTCTATTTATGTTCTTTCATTTATTTTCTTCACCCGTTCTCCTGTCAACAACGGCGTTTCTAAGAAACAAATCCATGGCGGCAACTTAAAGAAAAAAGATTCTGTCCTTTATTAACGGCACGCCACCAAAATCTATCTGATATCAGGCTGGGTAAAAGAAATTTTCACTGAAAATTTCTCAAAATACCCAAAAAACAACCAAACAACCCATTTTGTAAAGCCAGATTCGTTCAGTCGTCAATAAAAGAACAAAAACAGAATTTTGACTATGAGATGTCGAACTTCTAGTCCACCCAGGCGAATAAGGAAGGAAAGAAGTGAAGACAATAGGAGCACCGGTTGGATCATAAATTCGCACACGCGATATCCACACCAAACACCATTGCTGCTTGGAGAGAAGAAGAAAAAAGAACCCCAAGAAAACTCAGGGGACTAACAAAACTTAGTCAAAACCAAAAACACAAAAGAACTTGAAAAATCACACTGCCCACGCAATATCCCACAATACGAACGGTCGTCAACAAAATATGCAACAAAGCCTAAGTCCAGGATGAAAGATGGTGCGTTAAAGTGGTAAGTTAGTCGCCTTTTACGACACGCATCCCAACCTGCAGATGTTGTATTCTTGCACCGCAACAGCACAGATATCCAAGAAAACTCAAACATTGCCACACATCTATTACAATGAATAATTAAAATTTTTTTTAAAATCGAAAAAGGCACAAATATCGAAAAATTTTCCTTAGCCGGGATTTGAACCCAGGATTTTTGGATAGGTACTCCAACGTGCTAACCATTGCACCACCAAGGACCATATACCAGCCTGTTGAAAATCTTTCTA
>JAHWXV010023189.1:0-15928 GCA_024586415.1 Phrixothrix hirtus
ATATATATAAAACATATATATATATATATATATATATATATATATATATATACATATATATGTACACAATCATTATTTGATGTTAACGAGGTGAATTTCCTGATATTGGTTTTATAGCTGCGACTATTTAAATAATATCGTAAACGTTTTGAATTTAGAATTAACTTGCGATATAAATTTAAAAATTGATTTTGCGAATAAAAGAATTGTAAAGTGAATATATGTATAATAATGTAGATATTTTGAATAAATCTGAAATGTAAAATCGAGCATATGTAGCGGTTGTAAGCAATCAAGGGGGGGGGGGCTCAATTAATAAATAATGCAAGTGTCGGGCCCACCGTGAAGGAAGCGTAAGTGATTAACAATATGTGATTTTTGATATCTAAATAAAAACATGTATAGGGTTTTAAATGGGGGTGAATAAATCTAATAGAGATTAAATCGATTTCTTGTGAGTTACTTTAAAATTACTAGGACTACCGTGAAAAATAAACATATGTCTCGTTCTATATACGAAGGCGTTGAATGTTCGTGTTGGTGGGAGAAAATAGTATAATGTGAAGTAAATGATCGAGGTGTTGCTTCAGAAAGTATTAGACATCGTATGAAGTTGTCTATGGGCTGGTGCAACAGAAAAAATTTAAAAAGTGTAAAACAAAGTAAGGTTTCAAAGTTTTATGGCATGGAAACTTCAATTAAAAACAAAAGCTAAGTTCTTTGGAGTCGATGATAGACGAAGGTGTCTACTGCTGTGGATGCTACGATCATGCAAAAATGCACGAAATTAAAGTTGAAAATTCGAAGAAAATGGTGAATATGGAACGAGATATCGACAAATTGGAAGAACGAATGTATGCAAATCCGATTGATTATTCACCGATAGTGCAGGTGGAAGATTTAAGTCAGCGAAACATGTTCGAATGTTTATAAGTTAAAGAAAGAAACGTTTCTAAAAACCATCGTCCACGTTCACCCCTTCAACCCTCCGATGACACGATCAATCAGTTTGATATGATTGACCGCAGAATAATGGAAATGCATATCAAGGCTGCATCAAAACGGTTAATTAATTCAAATCAATACCAATTAACGAGGACGTGTGATGGAAGTAAATTTACTGCGCACCGAAAATACGTTGAAGTTGGACTTTGCGTACTTTATGGCTTAGAACCGGTAGTGCGTTTTGGTTATGTTGACTGTGGCGACAAATCGATTGTTGTAATGTCGAAAAACGAGTGATGGTTGCTTCTTATAAATGAAACTTAAATAAACGGAAGATACGCAAACAGTATGCGATAACAACAACAAAATGAAATCTGAACTGCGAAAATGTTTCGATTGACGACTACACGATTAACTTGGAGGATAACGTATTTTTATATACGGGAGCGATCGGCATAAAAATTGTGAAAGTGATTGATTGCGATAATTGTGGTGTTATACAAACGGAGGTAAAATTAACCGCCGGAGAATGCTTCGAATTATTTGAACTAAAACCATTAATAGAATATGAACTTAAAGTGCTCCAGCGAGTGTAATTGATCTCGTACATTCAAAGGTATTTAATAAATCATTTTATATGGCGTAACTTGTCCGAAGTTGCTGCTTACAATTCAGAATCGTCGTCATTATCAGCATCATTAGCTACTATAAATATTTTAATTGCTTTGAAACACCATTTTCTGCAATTTACCTGTGAATTTATCGAGTATGTAGATCCTGCGCCTCAGAATCTTGCTTTGTTACAATTCACCTGCTTTTATGAGGACTACTTTTAAAACTTTTCTATCATAATATTCGTAACGCTGTAGAGTTAGATTATTATTAGAATGTAAAATGATGTAAAAATAGTTAGTTTGTAGAAACCTTAAAATAAAAGCAATGTAACATGTATTAGTACTGCTATTATTATTATTATTGTAAGGTGATGGATATTGAATTGAATAAATAAACCTTAAACTTACATCTTTAATCATTAAAGATTAAACATTAAAGATTAATGTTTGATTTTTAATGTTTTATTTTAATAATATGCCTATGGGTGGGGTTGCGTACGACCTTCAACGTGTTATGACTGGTTGGCTTACGTCGCAAAAGGCGTTGACCATGCGTGAGTGTTCGTAATGTTTGTAAACGGGAAACAAAGAAAGATTTGACATGAAGGTTGTTCTCTTTGGCGAAACTCGAAATAAAATTTATAAGATAGTTGCTTGGAATTTTGCACTTAAAGAGGCGAGAAATGGATACTATTGCCAAATGATGGCTGTAGATGGCATGACATTTCGTGATAGAATAAGACGGGTTAAATGTGTAATATCTCCGGTATTAGAGAAAACGTTTCGCGAGCGAGTTCACAATGAGTGCCTGGTTTAAACTATAAATAAAGAAATTTATTTAAATCGTTGCCATAATGATATGCAACGTGATACGAGGAAGATTGTTAAAGTATAGAAGAAGAAGCATAAACGGACATGGTGTGGTCAACAGTTTAATTAACAGGTTACCGGTGCAATTGCACATTGCGGGATACAGTTATTTCGGGCCGGGCACGAAGCTTGAAACCAGATTAAAGATAAGAGATCCGGATGTAAATTTACTCGATAAGGCCTGTAAAGATCATGACATTTCGTATAGAGATAGCAACGATTTAAACGATCGACATCGAGCGGACTTGGTGTTACAAGAAGTCTTCGAATAGTGCTAAATCTAAAGACACTTCTCCAGATGAAAGAATAGTAGCCCTTTCTGTAGCTCGAGCTATGAAAATGGAACGTAAATTTGCCATAGACGTGACAAGTTCCCGACGTAGACGGTGTCTCGGAAAGAAGCGTGCAACTAAGAGACGTAGCGATGGAACTTTAGCTTTTACCAAGAAAACAAAGTCTCGAGGACGAATAGTTAAATTTAAACTTAATCTACTTCACAAAATAAGAGTTGCGATTAAGCGAAGAGGAGTTTTGCGTAAAGGTAGAGGCGTTGGAAGTTTAATAAAGATGGCTATAAATGTAGCTCCAGTTATAATTAAATAGTCGAGCGGAAAACAAAAGCTATAGACGCCTTCGATTATATCGCTACCTAAAACGGTTGGAATCATACCTCTAATTCACTTGTTTGCTGGGGTTTCAGCACCCGGCACGTTAATCGGAGCTGCAAATATCGCTAAAGCCGTTAACAATTCGAAGGACGCAAAAAAGCTCGAGGAGGAAGTGGGAAGACATAGCAGAATGGTGGAGGCTATAGTCATAGGAACGATAGAATCCGGATTCTATTTAAAACTCGTAAATTTACCTCGCCGCACCTTAACTGACGTGGACTTGCGAAAATATGCGACGAGCGTTCCGTACTTTAGAGACGTTTTTATGCGTGATGATCTACCCAAGAAGACGCATTTAAACAAGCATGCAATTATAAATTTGGAGGGTAAAGATGATCCGGGTAGCCATTTGGTTTGCTTCGTGAATCGAGGCTTCAAAGCACTTTACTATGACAGTTTCGGCAATCTAAAGCCGCCCATTGAAGTTATAACATATATTACCGATTATGATGTCTGATATAATTATAAAAGAGAACAAAACATACCTTTTTGGTTTGTGGGAATCTTTGTCTTAACTTTTCATATTAACGTCGACGTTGATGTAGAATTGTAAGAACGACTCGAGCTGCCCTAGTAAAAATGTCAATTACGTTTAGCCTCGAAGGTGTTGGAAATGTGGCCAGTTATGATATATATCCACCGATTGAATTGGACCCTAATCGTAAATACGCGTTGGGGTTGATTGGTTTCTACGGATGTAATTCTATTCCCAACATCACCAGAGAAAACGACTCCGTATACTATAGGCACTCCAATTGGCGCGGGGATAGAAAGACCGAAGTGATTAGGATTAAACATGGAGCTTACGAAATCACCGAAATAAACGATTACTTACGAAAAGAATTTATTAAACGACTTCTCACTACATCGGTTGAGGGTATTGAAGCTGTTCATGGTGATGATAATAAAACTAATGATACGTCCATTTGCACCTTATCTCCGAATAACAGTACACTGCAATTTGTTATTAACAGCCTATTCGACATCGATTTCGAGAAATCTGGAAATATAGGACGAATGTTAGGCTTTAGTTCCAAGATTCTCTAAGCTAACACTACTCATTATTCCGATTTGGACGTGCAAATTATAAAGCATACGGATTTACATCTGGATTGTAACATAACAACGAAGCCGATATTTCCGTACCTTCCGGGTGTAGATTAAATAAGACTCCCGCTAATTCTACCTATTTAGAAGTGAACACGAGCCTAATAAGTCACATTACCATATCAATCGAGGATCAGTCAGGTGAAGCTATAGATTTCGGTAGCGAAAGGTTTTCGGTGCGTTTGAAATTACGAAAAGAGGAAGGAAGCAGAAAATGGGATTAAAGTTCAATAAAAATACCCTAAATGGGAGAAATTTATTCAATTGCTTTTTACTTTTCGGTGAGCAAACACCTATACACTCGCAATTGGTAGCGTTCTCTACGCAATCGCGTTTGAATAAAAAGAAGAAGAAGGGAGGGGAATTATATTTCTTAGAAAAACAATTTTTAACTTCGATCGGAGTGAAAGTAAAGCGAAGTGTTTAAGAATAATAAGAATAGAGCTAGTAGTAGTAAAATGGCCAATACTTAACTTAACGTTTTCGATGGTTTCTTTTTTGACAAGTCGATTACTAAATACGAAACGCACACGTATCTTCCGTATGGTTCGAGAACTTTCGGTCTGTCTGATAAAATACGTATTCAAATACCAAGTCAAGTTTTAATAACGGACACTCACAATAGCTACATTTACATCGAAGGCGAGATTAATGTAGACGAAGCCGATAACAATAACGCGTCCAATATAAGCAATAACTTCCCGTGCTTTCTATTTGGAGGGATTCCATATGAGATTTCCGGTCAAAAGGTTGACGTATGCAGACTTCCATGTGTGACAAGTGCGCTTAAAGGATACGCATTATATTCGAGCCACGAAAACAACAACTTGGCGTTAGCTGCTTGGTTGATAAAAGGAGATGGTGATGGGGAGGTGATCTCGACTCAAAACCAACATGAAGCAGGTCCACGTCGAAAGAAATTTATCTCAAGTATCCCGTTAAAACACATATTTTGATTTGCTGAAATGTACAATCGGCCCATCATCAACATGCATCAAAAGTTAATCTTAATCAGATCGACAACTCATCATGATTGTTACGTCTGCACTGCAAATTGTACGATTACTTTGAATAATATCAGTTGGAAAGTGGCGCATGTAACCTTATACGATCGAACAAAGCTTGATTTGTACAATAAGTTCAACCCAAACTCGGTTATTTCGATGGATTTTCGTTAGTGGGAATTGTACGAATTACCTGCGCTTAACAAACCTAAAGCAATAATTGACCGATCAAAACATACATCGGTTTACAAAAGCCGCGATGGATCTTAGTCGGCTTCCAGAAAAACCAACGTGGGGTTAAGAGCTAGTGCTTCCGAATTTAAGAACAACAACATTGCAAATTTGGTCCTTTATTTGAACTCCGAGAAATATCCGTACGAGCACATGCGTTTGAATTATTCTCAGGCCTACATTAACTACTAACGGGAACAGGCGGGTTGAGTACAGATACTGGAACACCGAACACGAATTAATAGCTGAGTTGTAAGTTTTAAGGGGCGGACCAATTATGATGAAGATAAGATCAAATCCGCACTCAGTTCTTGACTGTTCCAAACAAAGCGAGGCGTTGAGGAATTCGCCTGAGAACGTTAAGCTGGAAAATGGAGTCGACTAGAAGCTTTGAAGCCGGGGAGCTGGTTTTCGCTCTAATTATTCACGATAACATCTTTCAATATAGCCCTCTAACTAACGAGGTTAAAATGCTATAAAAATGTAATTGAAATACTAATGTCTTACATTTCAATAAAAACATAATAATAATAATAATAATAATAATATTGTGTTTTAAAGAGAACAATAAAATTATAAATCATTTAGAGTATTTCTCTCTTAATAATAAGACCGTAAGGTTGTGTGCAATGAAAGTTGTAAAACAGAAGCCTACTTTACCCATACTAAATTTCGACTTGGATCAGGATTTACAGACTACAAGGGTGCAGAAGCATGGGGAGCTGTTAAGTAACACGATTCGCGGGCTTATAGTTGGCCCGAGCAACGTCGAAAAGGCGAACATGGCGATTGAGCTGCTAATCAACGACAACGGACTCAAGTTCGAAAACGTGTACGTATTTTCGAAATCTCTGAACAATCCAAAATATAAGTTTGTAGAGCAAACATTGAAACCAATCAGGGGTGTACACTATTAACCGTTTAGCGACACCGAGAGCATAATACCATCTTGGGAAGCTACAGCAAACTCCATATTAGTATTTGATGACGTGGATCAAGATAAACAGGACAGTGTTAGAGCTTATTTTAGTATGGGTGGACACAACGGAGTTAATTGTTTCCACCTCAGTCAGACGTATGCTTCGGTATCTAAGAATTTAGTAAGAGATAATGTGAATACGTTGGATTTGTTTAAGCAGGACGAGTTAAACTTAAAACATGCGTATGAAGATCACATAGGTTCTGACATGTCGTTTCAGACGTTTCGCGAAATGTGTTCGAATTGTTGGAAAGATAAGTACGGATTCATTAGCATCCATAAGGATTTCGATCTAAAT
The DNA here is from genome assembly GCA_024586415.1 of Phrixothrix hirtus. Lineage (NCBI taxonomy): Eukaryota > Metazoa > Arthropoda > Insecta > Coleoptera > Phengodidae > Phrixothrix > Phrixothrix hirtus. Next base: position 6,717 of record JAHWXV010023189.1, read on the forward strand.
GCGGGTCGATATCGAAAATGTTTTGAAGAATATATATGCTCATTCTAAAAGGTAAACGTCTTAATAGGTAACAACGTGTTAAAGTTGGAGGTTGACCGTAATTACTATTAATATTAGCATTATTACGATTGTTACGATGGCGAAGCTGATGGACGCTGCAGAAAAGCATCTAAAACAGAGGTTGATTCAAGCTAGAGTATCAATTAGGCGAAAATATAAAGCTCTCCAGCAAAATAAGTTAAATGCCGAAAAGATAGCCGAAGATAAGTACAAACCCATAATTAAATCTCTAACTGAAATTGTTTCTAAACTCGACGCATCAAAGCCGCATGCTAAGCAGAAAAAGAGGAAACAACAACAAGAAGCGGAAGGTTCGGATATTGAAGGTGACGATGATCGTAAGGGAGATGAAGAAGGAGAAGGAGTAATTCGAGTGGGTCCTAACGAAGTTGAAGCACATAGACATCGGCATTCTACTTCGACACCGTTCCCTCTCACACCGTCCTCGTTAGCTTCAAGTTCATTACAATCGATAGAAGGCGTATCACCGCTGAGACGAATTATAACCTCGTTAGCTTCAAGTTCATCATAATCGATAGAAGCCATATCACCGCTGGGTCGATCTCTAAATGAAAAAAGTCAACAAGCCATTTCGGGAATACGTCGACAGTTGCAGGAAATAAGAGATAGAACGCGGCAGGCATCAATTGTTACACCGCTGACCGCACCATCTGGGAATAGCTCGAGTGTTTGACAAACTAGACGTAAAGTTTACGAGATACGACGAAAGGCCGACTTGTCTAAGATTCACGATGCTGCTGCTAGCGATAAAGATTCAGATGTGTTCAAAGGCACAATAAACAGGACGATCCAGAAAAAGAAAGGAGGCGGTGTTGCGAATGCAATTTGGCTTTTCAAGAAAGCTAACGGGAACAGGCGGGTTGAGTACAGATACTGGAACACCGAACACGAATTAATAGCTGAGTTGTAAGTTTTAAGGGGCGAAAGGTTAGCCGGTCATTCCGGACTCGACAACAAAATAATTTCGATATTGGAAGAACTAGCCCAAACGGATTACATCTAAATGCCCAAGACCAACGACTTTCTAAATATACATGATATATACATAACATATCGATAAATTTGGATGTTACGGCGATGTTACCACGAGCACTCAAATATCTACGGTTCTGTTCAAGGGCGAGCCGGGAACAGGCTTTAAGATAACCAGCGAGGGTAGTTTTGATTATGGGAATAAAAATCTAACTAATGTTCAATCGCCAACTCACGACTCGGATGCATCGAATAAAGTCTACGTAACTGAAACGGTGAAGAATGCAATTACTAATCTAAAGCGTGAGTGTGAGGAAATTTATCAACATGTGCATCGGATAGTACACACATTAGTACTCAATACACGTGATGAGGTTAAAACTGTTTTAACTGAGGCGCAAGCTAACATGGAGAAAAATGTACTTCAACGCATTAGCGATAACCACAATGAGCAAAAAACTACTCGGATGCAGTATTCGCTAAATTGAGTGGAGAATTGAACTCGAGCATTGAACAATTTAACGACAACTTTTCTAATATGAGTACGAACGTTACCGAGGGTCAAGCTAACACGGAAAAAATTTAGTTCCACGCATTGTCGATAACGACGATAGGGCAAACAACTACATGGAAGTGCGATTCATTAAATTGAATGGAGACTTAAACTCGGTCATCGATGGATTTAACGACTTTTATAATTCGATTAAGGACATTAGGAGTGAGATTAAAAGCACACGCAGTGATGAGAAACGAAACAGATAAGCTGATACTTAACTTGAGAAGTAAAATGCAGACGTATGTAAATTTACAAGATAGACAGAGCTTTGACACCGTTTTAACTATCATTGAAAGTATAGCTCGCGTTAGTAAACTCAAAAAGTAGTAGTAGTAGCGGCAATAAATAAATACGATTGCCACTTCGACTTATTAGCTTCAACTGCGTAGGAAAGCAAAATGAACAAGCAGCAGGCGTTTAATAAGATTTACAGTCCGGTTAGGAGAAATTTCCCGAGACGTAGAACAATCATAAAGGGTTATGATAACCTTTGGCAGTGGGATCTAGCTGAATTTTAAAATTACGCCAAGGTAAACAAGGGACGTAGATATATTTTAGTGGTGATGGACTGTTTTTCGAAATTTCTATGGACCAGAGCGTTGAAGTCCAAAGATGGCGGTGAAGTAACGATGACTATGAATTCTATTCTTGTAAACAGGAGCAATCGAAAGCCTAAGAATTTGCAGACGGATGCCGGTAAAGAGTTTTACAACCGAAAATTCGCAGCGCTAATGGACTTGTTTAAAATCAATCACTATTCCACGTACAGTACGGTGAAGGCATCTATGGCCGAGCACGTTATTGAAACTTTGAAGCGAAACTTGTATAAAACTTTTAGTCTCCAAGAGTCCTATAACTAGTTGAATATTCTAGATGACCATTCAAGCGTACAATAACCGCAAAAACCAGATAACTGAACTCAAGCCCGTCGATGTAACGCCCGATACTAATCTAAATCGAGTTTACGGAAATCTACGTGTTTTTAGCATTAAAGGGAGTCATCGCTATAAAATAGATGACGTTATGTTTTCTAAAGCATACACGCCTAATTAGTCAATGGAGTTGTTCCGAATCGCGAGAACACAACGAACCGTGCCAATTACTTATAAACTCATTGACATGAACGGTGAGGCGATCCTAGGTGCCTTCTACGAATTTTAAATTCAACACATTAAGTATCCGGACGTATACCTAGTCGAAAAAATACTGAAACGGAAACCCACGGAGAAGAAAGTAAAGTACGATGGCTTAGATTTGAATGACCTTCGTGAATACGAGAGGAGGACATTACAGCTAAGTTATAATGCTTATATGAAGGCTTAAGATGCAAGCTCACCGAATTGCTCATTATTTCATGTAAACTTACTAGATTGCTCATGTGACTGCTTAAGATCCAATAATTATAGAATATAGCCGAATAGGTGTTTTATTGTACACATACTTGCTGCATTGTTTGCTTATTGATATTTAAATGTTACTTTAAATTTAGCCTAGCATTGAAATAACAAATTCTTTTTCACTCGCTCACTGTATCACCAACATAGGATATTACTTCCTTAATGTTTTAATAGTAATGATAATAATAATAATGATAAAGCATAGTTCACATTTAACCTACTTATTTGTTTTACTTACCCCTATTACAAATCGACATCATCAACGTTTACGATAACCTAGTATTACAATTACAAAGCTAAAATGCCATTTACATCGTTATTTTCCAATCCTAAAAGCCATTCGACTTTAATTTCGGTCAGCAGTAACAAGAATTGTTCATCGTTAATTTCTAAGTTTAAAAATCTATCACACAGCCGAATGCCCGTTTGATATTTTTCAAATAAAGAATCGATAGTCTTTCGATCATCATTATAGCCGCGCTCTAATTCCAAGTACGTTTAAGAAACTCTTAGAAGCCGTCTAAATTGAATAACACAGCTTTCATTAAGAGGGAACATTTTTATTTTTAAAATTACAGATATTGCTATTTTAAATTGTTTAAATTACACTCACGTTAAAATCTTTACAAGTTTTTAAAAGCACTAAATATTTTCAATTCTTCTTCTTCGGTTCCACTCGCGTACTAACTTGGATATATCTCTTTTCTAGATAGAAGCCAATCTAAATTTATTTCCTTCAACCGTCGCAATAACCGACTAATACCGATTTCGCGATCCAAAAGTTGATCACAAAGTCTTACTACACCTGCTTCGTATTTTTGAAATAACGATTCGAATGCATACCGATCACCACTCGAAGTTGTACTCTATTGCGCATCCAAACAGAGTTGTAAAGTTAACAACATTTGTCTAAGAAGAATAATACTTCTTATCTTGACGTAAACCATTGGTTTGCTGAATATAAATGAACCACCCTAAACGATGATTATGTTTCTTAAAATTTCACTCGTTTAATATTAATAAACGAATAATGGAGATGATAGCGGTTACTTTAAACAGAATGAATACTTACTTTTTGCTTATTTGTGACATTACGATAACTCAGACTACGAGCGCATGCGCGTGCAAAATTTAAAGTAAAAATTGATACATACAGCAGACGTGTCTAATGATTAAATATTACTAACGACATCATCATCATAGTATCATTGCTATCGCATTTAAGCAGCGATTTATAATTACGCATAATAATATTTTAAAGTTATCAATGAGGTTTCGCCTGCATTCAAAGGTGCACGTTGAAGAATCTAAATATTGTAACATTTTCTTAAAACGTTAGCTTTATGACAACTAATTACTTAATACATTCATCATAGATATATCCGTCAACAATATTACAATCAGAATCGGCGCCATCTGTATACCCCCAAGGTACCGTATCAATTCCGTTATTAAGTGCACGACGTTTATAATCATGTGAAGATAGCGCAATTTTATTTTGTTTAATCTTATAAATCTTATGCAATTCGGATTGTAGAGTACACTGTTCTCGCACAATGTTCGCGTTCTAGTAAACATCGCATATAATCCTCTAACGTGATGGTATCTTGTACCACATTTGAAACTACACCCTTAGATTTTTTGATATCTTCCCTATTTTCCACTCTTATTGAATACATTTAAGACCTACGAAATGCGTGAAGATTGTTGAACAAAGCTCATCCTTCATAAGACCAACCACCTTCTTATTTACTCGAGGCATCGCGTAAACTTTAGGTTCCAGGTAATCGGAAGTATCAAAGCGATATAGATTTTGCTTCATGAATTCATAAATGTCCACATTTTTGAGCTCATAAATTAAACTATCTGTGTCTGTATAGAGAAGCGAAAGTGAGTCTATACTGAGTTTCTTCAACGTAAACTCGTAATGAAGGTCGTAGACATATGTCTTCGCAATATCTAGGCTGGATATGCCCACATAAACAGGTTTGTTGAATTTTATTTCGGTCTTATTTAGTTCAATGACTACTAAGTTCTCGTCGAAAATAGTTCGACTTTGAAAATTATCTAAAGATAAATAGTTTTTAGCCCCATAACAACCATTCCATCGAGTTATCATTTTTGCGATTCGATATTTACGCACGTTTTCTATTGTTTTACCGAATACGGCATTGTTCATTAGTTTAAAGCGAGTTTTCTGGAAATCATTCGTGGCTGCAGTTCTCATCGTAGTATTCAAGTCTATGTAGGACTTCAGCCAAGTTGACTGATAGCATTTAATTGCCCTATGAATTTTGGATAATCCAATGCCGTCTTTAAGACACTCCTTCAGGTACGAATAATGTATAACATAGCGTTTTTTGGGGTAAAACGTTAGCACAAGCTTAGTTAACTTAGATTTCGGGGGCCGACGATGCTCAGGCGCGAAGGAAAGGTGACGATGTTCATGAAATAGTTTATGTGGGTAGTTTAAGTCCACCTCAAAAACGTAGCCGCTATTCCCCTCATCCGGAATGCTAAGAACATCCAAATTTTGAATTTCTTCGTGAGATAGCTGACTGAAATTATCAGTCGGAAGGGGGTGAGACATCACAGCTGAATATAAGTTATTTACGTCGAAATATGCTAGATATTTGCTCGGTTCATTCGAATTAAAATCAGACTTCACGTATTTGTTATTTGCTTGCGCATATTTTTTGCTTACTTGTGATACTCCACCTCTGGTACCTCACTCGAAAGAAAGTAACTGGTCAACATCAGTAAGCAACTCTAGCTTCACTCCGGTGTATTTTAACGCATAATCCCAAGTATAGGAAGGTATAGTTAGGTAAAATGCCGGATCTAGCGCATAGGATTCGAACAACTTGGTGCGAAACTGGTTAAAGATGCAGCTTAACAGCATAACATCTATTTTTAAATAAAGATCTAAATAAGCACCTAAATTGGATATGTTAAAATCGTTCCATATTTTAACAACATACATATAATCGTTGTTCGTTGTGTGAGCTCCTCTTAGTGTGCTATAAAATGCTTCTTTAGGTAGAAGAGCGGTCTCCTCAAACTTTCGCCAATCATCCAGATATTCATACGGGAAAATACCCTTTTGCGATAAAAGACGTAATTGTTCCAAATCATTATGTTCAGTTTCAAACTGACTCGTTAAAATTTCAAAGTTGGACGGAAAGGATAGATATGAGGCGAGTTTCTCTAAAGATGCGTTTAAAAATTTGAAGAAGTCGAAGAACCTATATTTAATATTCGTTCCGTTGGCCATCGTTTTAGTGAAAGAAGTGTAATTTTCTTTATTTTTAGGTAGTAACGAAATAGGACCGGGAATGCATTTGACTACTTGTTTCATTAAAAGGCGACTGTCGTAACCAGATAAGTTATGAAACATTACGGGGATTATCGGTTTCAGTTTAAAATTAAGATTAAAAGACTGGTGACTGGGTCCTCTGTATTTGCCAGTTAAATGCGAGTGACTTTTCGCAGATGTAACAAGTCATAGCGTTATCAAATTCAAATTTTTGCATTCGCGATAAAGTCTCCATGAGTACGTTCATTTCACCGTTGAAATATTTAGCATGATTAATCCAAATGGTGTTTAATTCATTAGCAAACCACTCTGAAGCATTATCGCCTCGGTATTATTTATAGACAGACAAGTTCTCGTTAAGTTTACAATGCAAGTAATATCCAGCGCTGCAGACTTGATGTTCCTGAATTTTATTTAGCGCACCTTTACTCCTATTACTATTTTTATCAATTTTTTTAAGTAAACATTCAAAATCCGCGTAAATTACAAATGGAGCGAATTGTTTATGTTAAACGTTGGTAAACTGAGCAAACCCTTTCTTCTTTGGCATAATTACTTTAGCAGTTGGATTTGAAACGGCACAATCTCGAACACGATGCTCTAGAGTGCATTGTTCTAGAAAATAGCGAAGACACCGTTAACAAATAAATGCCTTCGATTTATGTTTAGTTAACTGATTACGAACTAACCTAGACAAATCCTGTATCCACACATAATGGAAGTTCGCGCATGTCCTCAACCTCAGACTCGCTGTCTATAGCCCAATCGGGCCTTGACTCATATTTAACGTCCGATTTACAATCGCAGTTAATATTCGTATTTGTATACTCATCTTGAATAAAAAGCAAGTTGACGTGATTAATTTTTCTTTCACCAATCGTCAAATAGAGATGAACAATTTTATATTCACAATTATCAAATTCAAAACGTATACATTTAACGAAATTGTTTGATATAATTATAGAAATTTCTTAAACTGATTGGAATTAACAGTCATTGGGAAGTTAATACCCTCCATTTTTAAAACGCCCGTAAAATGAGAATAACTACTTGTACGGTTGATGTTTCTATTGTAGATTAATTATACAACGCGGCCACGATTGACCACGCGAAACATAATGGGTCTTCATTATTAACGTTAATACATGTTTCTTTATCTTTTATTTGAGGATGCAATTTAATGAAGGACTCACCCCCACTTCGTTGCGATATTTGGTTAAATAAGTTTTCACAATAATTAATGTTTACACTTAAAAGTTTCAATTTTAGCTAAAGTGTAGCCACTATCGCGTTGTGTGAATTCTGAAAGTTGGTTTTCAACACTGTAGACTATATTTAACGTGTACCAAGTTTTAAGTGATTTTTTATCGACTATATCTCGGGTGGATAGTTGACAATTTTTAGTTGGAAAAGTGAACGTTTCATATTTTAAATTTTCAGTTTCATTATTATCCGATTCAGATATATTTTTCGAAAATTCACACGCAAGAACCATGTTTATTTTAAATATACAATCGTGTTTTTAGATATCGTGAGCATTCTAGCTTGAAATATATTGAATGCATATTCGAGAAACACATTTACCCTTTTATGTTGTAAGTTGACTATGATTGTAGTTAAAATTCTTTTCTTTGTATAATTTCCCACCTAACCCGTTCAGATCGTTTATGCGAAAATTCCACACCGTTGTTACTTTTATTACGATTCTTATACTCACCAATATTCGGTTCTATTTTCTTACTTATATTATACATATGCAATTTAATTGAACGCGTAAGTGTTTGAAATAACATTCTATATTTCTGAAGGTTACCCAGAATATTTTCTAAATGTCTCTTTTGACCGACCGAAATGATTTCTTTAACGTCTACTTGGTTTACACCTTCAATGTTAAATCGTCTTTTAGTGATAAAAATACCGCATCGAATAATTTTAAAAAACCTTTCTACTTCCAATTTTAATTTATTACATCTTTGAATGTTAGAGGAATGTGAAAATTTTCAAATTTCTGATTTATGATTCTATAAATACGCTTAATCATTAATAACCTGACTTATCAATACGGTTAAGTTCCATATCTATATTTAACTGCTTATCCATGATACTTGATTAATTGAAAAATTAAGTCATAAACTTTAAATATTTCAATGCTACAAAATGCTACGATTTGTATCAATTTCTACGGTGAAATTGCTAGTAATATTAATAACACTAATTACTACGTAAATTTCTAACACTAAATTACGAAAAACATTAATTACCTTAATTTAAAAAATGGTTTGCTTGTAGATTGTTCCAAGGTGGTTAGCAAACGAAAGCTGCTGTTGTTTTATATACACATGTAGAATGTTTACAAACACACGCGTACACACACACACACATTAATTAGTTGCATTGGAAACATCCTACCCGAAATCTGTTTCATACCGTTAAATTGAATATATGAGATTTGCAACCCATTTTTATTTTCAGTTTCATTTGATATTTACTTCTTCCTTCATTGTAGTAGAATTTCATCAGATATTTTTGCACTGATCCGATCGTTTAAAAATATAACATTATTCTTAAGTTCAACAAGAACCTTACGACTGTTAAATCTAGTTGGAACGAGTCTAATTCCATATAGTTGATATTTTCATCCAATCCGCAACTTGGAAATTTTTATTTGAGGTTTTGTACCATATTCATTGCTATTACATAGCTGGTTTAACTTACATACAGTTGATTGATTTATTTTTTCTTTCTTTCTTTCAAAGGTCGCTTTTAGTGCTACTCAAACAACACCCACGTTGATTACAATATTTATTTCGTTAAATTTTTAATAGCGGCACAAGTAAACACACACACACACACACACACACACACACACACACACACACACACACACACA
>JAHWXV010023251.1:0-10747 GCA_024586415.1 Phrixothrix hirtus
TTCGAAGAATGTAATTGGGAAACCACCAGGACCTGCTCCATCAATATTGCCGTCAAGCAGCATGGCAAACCTCTTCAAGCTTTTCATTACTCCTGAAATCGTTGAAGAAATAGTCACTTCCACAAACCAAAGGGATAGTTTAGAAATACAAAACCGTAATAATGAAAATGGCTTGGCGTGGAAAAATGTACATGAAATAGAACTATACGCGTTCACATGTTTACTAGTCTATGCTGGAGCTCTGAAAAGTAACCTCGAATCAGCAAAGATGCTGTGGAATGATGATTTGTTTCAAGCAGCCCATATACTCAGCAGTGATGCCCCGAACTCGTTTTTCTCAATTATCGAGTTGGATGCGATTTGATGTCATAAATTCTAGGCAAGAAGAAAGAGAGATAGACAAATTGGCACCAATCCGCGATCTAATCGAAATGTTTGCAAAAAATTGCTAGAAGCAGTACAATCCAGGCTTTCACCTAACAGTAGATGAGCAACTGGTGCCATTTCGTGGAAGGTGCCCCTTTAGGGTGTACATGAAGAGCAAACCTGCCAAATATGGTATAAATATTTGGGTTCTTGCCGATTCAGAGACATCATACTGCAAGAATTTACAAGTGTACCTCGGAGAAGTTGGAAACGCTCCAGAACGTGACCAAGGAAAAAGGGTTGTGTTAGACTTAGTTTCTGTTTTGAATCCCGGTCACGGCATCGCCACAAATAACTTCTTTACCTCCTTAGAGTTAGCCGAGGAATTGGTTGAGAGAAAATTGACAATATGTGGAACTTTACGACGCAATAAGGCTTGTATTTCTGCAGATTTTCTTCCATCTAGAAATCGACCTCTATATTCTTCCATTTTTGGATTTCAATCAGAAGTAAGTATAGTATCGTATGTACCAAAAGTAAATAGGGCCGTTATACTACTATCGTCCGCATGGATATTTCTAATGAAGAACAAAGGAAACCAGAAATGATATTACATTATAACTCTACTAAGGGTGCGCTAGATACCCTAGACAAGATGGTAGCAGAGTATAGTTGCAATAGACAGTCTCAAAGGTGGCCAGCAGTGTTGTTTATGAGTCTAGTTGACATAGTGGCAGTAAATGCTTTTGTTTTATGGAAAATCTCAATCCGGAATGGAATTCAGCAAATTTAGATAAGAGGCGGCTGTTTCTTTTGGAATTGCCAAAGAAGTCAGTAGAACCCCATATAAGAAACAGAATTAGAGATCCTGCTATATGCTCCAGGCTAACTAAGAAGACAATGGATAATATAAAGACTGTATTAGATACCATTGGGACCAACGGAGACGAAATCCCGGAGGACCACATTCAACCCAACGAAGAGGAGCCAAAAAGGGGAAGATGTTACGGGTGTCCAAGGAGCAAAGACAAAAAAGTGAAAAGAACATGTGCCCAATGCAAGAGGAACTTATGTCCACTACACAGCAAAACTGTTACAGTGTGTAAAGATGGTAAGAACTAACTGTAAATATGTATATGTTGTATATTAGATGAATTTTGTAGATATCAGTAATATACGCTTTTTTTGAGTAACTTTTTTATATTTTATTACTACAAACATCAAAGTTAAATGAATAAAAGGTTAGTATAGCACAATTAAACATCAGTGAGAAAGTTATACAAATAAAAAACAGCATTTGCAATAAAAAACGGCTGGGGTGCGGCCGCACCCCACCCGGTGCTGGACTTTTTAAAATTCACCCGGTGTTAGGAAGGTTAATAGATAAACACAACATGCCTAATCTTCCATCATTGCTGGTCAATTTAGATACTACTTTACGTGTTTAAGGAGTTTCCTTAATATTATTTAATCGTTGGCCCCTATCAATGTGCGGTCATGCTGCCCTGATGATGACGTATGTGTTGTTTCTAAGTGATTTTAAATCTACATTACAACATTGTCGATGCATAATTATTATTGTTAAGTATTAGACAAATTTTGACAGCTCTAGCTATTACTTCTTATCGGTGTGTAAAAGTCACTGTAAATTATTGTTGCATCATTGTGCATATAACTCATTAGGATATGTCTTACTAGGGCAAGGATAGGTTTAGTATATCATCTAAAAATCTAATTTCCAAAACACAGGTAAGTTGAGGTAGTAAACTAATTTAATCCACCCTGTACAGTGATTTTAAAGAATCATTTTATAAAATCATATTGAATGTTGCATTAATTATAATCATGTTGGGATAAAAACAGGAATTTAGATAGAAAAGTTGCTCTTGTGTAAGTTTTTTGTAATCAGCATCTATTTGCTTAAAAAATTCTAACCTTGGGTGAACACACGTACGAAAAAGTCAAGTACAGTTTATGCCAAGTCTGGAAATAACCGAGAAGAGCGCACCAAAAATCAGTGAATAGTCTATTTTAGCATTTGAAGCCTGTTTAATAAACATTTGTGTCGCTATAGGAGTGACGTTGGTGTAATAAAAACATAGGTGCCTAGTAGATGAATGGTGTCACGATGGGGAAAATTAAACTTCGGTTCCGTAGGAAAGGCGAAATAATACAGCAATAAGTAGTGAATCGCAGTTTGCTTGAAGTAAAGAATTCACAAAATAACATAAAGGCTAATTAGTTATCCTTTGTTGGGGGTGTCTTCTTGATTTTAGCTATTTCATAAATTGTATGAATTCAAAATTTTAAGCACCTGCCTTTAGAACAGTCGCGGAAGTCGTATTTTTCAAAGTATTTGGGTTTGGCAATTCGACAAGATTAAAAATAGTTATATTCCCATGTGGTCTTACATGTTTTAGGTTATGAACAAAAAATGGGCAAGAAGAAACACTTCCCCGTTTATAATTACCATCACAACTGTGAGTGGCTTATTCATGTTTCTATGTAGCTGTTGGGGGCGTTAGATATTCGGTGGCACATGAATACATGGTTACCATCGCTAAACGGGTCTAGTAATTATTAATGTAATTAAATAATTGACAAATATGTCCGATTTGAAATCTTGCAAACAAATAAATTAAAACCTATATTATAAGATTTTTAGTTCATCTTTCTTTACGTTATAATTTGAAATAGTAGCTATAACTTTGTTAAAATGTTTATGCAATACCTTAACAATTGTATATTTTACCTTAGCTTGTTTTACACAGGTATTATCTTGTAGAGCGCCTGAGTATCCAAATTCTTATGTTTTGTTTATTTTACTCTACAGAATCGCTTCCGGCGTAGGGGAGACCTGATTTTGCATATTAAATGTGCAAAGGTTTCTTCCATCAGCCAGTGTCTCTGTTCCAGTTTGAAGACATACTTTGATCCATACTGATTATTTATTTGAGTTATTTATATTCTACGAATTATATTATGATGTGCTAAGTAAATTTTATAAAGTTGTCTAGTGGAAAGTTCTTGCTTTCCATTCAATAATCTGAATTTTATCAAATTCTTAACTTTATAGTGCGTGTGTAATAACTTTAAGGCTGATTTAGTGATTTATTAAAAAGAAAATTTATAAGTCACTCGTTTAGAGCTAAATTTAAAGCTTAGTCGAAATAGAATTTCTTATGCATAAAATTAGTAACGATATAACGCGTCGTCGAATTGAACACTCGCTTCGTCTATCATTTAACTAAAATAAAGTACATTCTTAACTTTTGTAAAGATGAATAGCACGTATTGCGCAAGCACGTAATCTTTAATATAGCCTCAAATATCTCTTTTGAATATACAGGGTGCACAATTTTAGCACGCTTTTCCTTTCATAACAAATATTATATCCTGATTAGTCACTTATTACCAAGGGGCATCTCCCCTACATAAATAGTGAATTTCGGCTGCTTAATATACAGGAACAATCAAAAATAGTTAGCGCTTGCCGTTTAGTGTTTAGCTTCATCTCTATGCTAAATTTGCATTACCGTAGGAGTGTCTGTCTCCACTCTAAAGGTACGTTTCCAACATTTTGATATACAGGGTATTTTCTGTAAATTATCCCTGTACTGCAGTACTAGTCTATAGAGCAGTGGCTCCTATATCTCCGGATTTTGACGTAACCCTGCAGTGTTCAACATCAAAAGTACCGATGAACCTCGCCTCGTTCTGCTGTAGCGTTGCCGGCCGTGGTTAAATACCCATGCAGTAGTCGTATGCTTTATTTTAAATTCAGTTTGTGACAATTTAATCAGTAATAATAAATTTTAATAAATATTTTACCTTTAAACGGACTAAAATATTTATGTTTGCATATTTATAAATCCTATAACCTGAAAATTAATTTAAGGGGTTGATATCCAAAACTATGGTAGGGTCATTTGTATAGGGGACGAATTAGAAATAATAATATTAATATTTGCATTTATCATATGAAAATGTTTTAAAAGAACTGTTGACTAAATTTCTTAAGAGACTTAAAAATGCTCATATTTTAAACATAAATTTTAATAATTACAACATTCCCTTTATATTAAAGTTCGAACAAGATGGATAGCTGGTTTTAGAAATAATTCGGCGGGATATTTCAAATAATTATGCCATAGTCATGCCATAAAAAGCCATATTTACCTAAAATAACATTTCATTATAAGTTCATATTTTTATGGTCAATTAATAAAAATTAAATTTATAAGAAAAGAAACAAATTTAAATACATAATTTCAAACATAATCTGTTGAAATGTTTGTAATAGCAACAGCTAATTCATTTAACTGAGAAAATAAAAATAAATGGTGCAAATGAACAATGAACAAACCTAACAAAACTTTATATGTGTTAAATACAACTTAAAATTGCTTGTAAATTATTACAGATCCGGACTAGTAATCAATATTTTTAAGAAAATTTTTATTTTTTTTTAATTACAGTGTACTTTTTACAAATTTGCGTTCACTGATGGCCTGTGTACATTAGTGTTACTATTAAGAACATCTTACTGTAAAGCAGGGTACGTGGCCCATTTGTTTCTCTTCGCATTCGTAGAGTTCCGAGGGAAAGAGGTTAGCAGATTAAAGTAAAAGACAGCAGTTTGGGTATCAGGCGCCCAAATGTACATTATAGGGAAGAATCGAGATCTTACGGTCGGCACTCAATACATAATTATTCCTGTTGATAGGAACCTTCAATAATCAAGATGATGCTGGATGTCCTAGAGATGCTATAACGGCGGAACGAAAATAACTTATATTAATAGGCGTTGAAGATTCATCACTAACTAAAAGAAATATCGTAAATCAAGGACACGTTTTCCATTCTGTCATGTGGAGAATTTCACGAGAAACTTGTACGCTCTTACCAAATCCTGAAAGTGTAAGCTATAGGAGGAAAACATACTGATGTATATACATAATTCTTCAACTTACGTTGTTTACGGGTGACCAATATCAGAGCGTCTATTGGTTGAGAATTGTACCTAGGTGAGTGAGTGAGTGTTATATCTACTCAAATAGTGCTTATTACGTTAATTGTCATGTTTTTTATAGTACAAAGTTATTGTATTGATTTGGAATACATTTTATATATGACCAAAGTTATTTTATGAAAGTAAAATGCGTAGTTCAGAGGAAAGCTTGAGTTCCGCTTTAGAATGGGATTCTAAAGATACTGAATATGACAATATTTCGTCAATTTCTGAGTCTCAATCCGATAGTTTAGATAATTCCGATCATGACATGGCAAGTGCTAGATTGTGGTGTCCCATTAGTACAGTTGTACCACCGACTCCTCCACAAATATTTCAATTTACTAATGTGCCTTCTTTTCATTTTCATATCTGTAATGATGTAACAGTATTAAAGTTTGTACAATTATTTATAGATCAAAATTTTAGAAACATTATAATTGGCGATCAAATAAATTTTCTGAATTCAAAAATGATGTCAACTGAATACCGATGACTGATAATGAATTGATCTTGTTTTTTGCATCAAACTTTCGGATGTCAATTGTAAAAAAGCCTGAGAGTCTTCAATATTGGAGTAAAAAAATATAGAAATGCAAATATTCAAACAAATTATGAATAGGAGAAGATTTCTGCTGATCAAAAAGCATCATCACTTTTATGATGAGACAAATTTCGATGATACTACAAGTGTGACCTAAATTCTGCTAATTGCTCGTGCCCTACAAAAACGTAATGAGATTAACGAAACCACTGCTGGGAAAGGGATATTGTCTTGTAACTGACAATTTTTATAAAAGTCGAGCTGATACTTTGGTCCATCGTAAGATTGATATTTACGGTACTGTAAGACCAAATAGGAACGAAATACCCAATGAATGGAAAAGAAAAAAATTACATAGGGGGCATAAGGTTGCATTTCAAAGGGTAAAAGTTCTAATACTGAAATGGAAAGACAAAAAGCATATTCAACTTTTATCTACAATTCATTCTACCAGTGTATATGAGGTATCAAGAAAGTCCATATTCATAATAAACCTCAGATTGTAAAAGATTATACCGGTATTATAGGTGGTATGGATATAGTCAACGAACATTTAGCATATTACTCAGTAATTAGAAAGCGAGGGTAAAAAGTTTATAAGAAAGTGCTCTTTCAGCTTATTGACTTTGCTGTTTAGAATGCCTATGTCCTTTTTAAAAAATAGAGGGAGTTTAACCCACCTAGAATTTCGAATGCAACTGATTGAGAAAATGATCGAAACATGCGGAGAGGTCCCTTTTTCTTCGGCAGGACATCGACCAGCTCGAAATCCAGTTCGTCTTGTGTAACGTCATTTCCCAGAATATGTTCCAATTACTGGACGAAAAACAAATCCAACTAGAGTATGTGTTGTTTGTACTAAAACAAAAAATGCCAACTGTGAGAAGACTACACGACAATCACGTTATCAGTGCACCGAATCTGATGTTCAACTATGTGTAGTACCATGTTTCAAAACCCAAGATATCAAAAAACACTTCTAATTTGCTACATCTGTAACTTTGCTTTTAATTGTCTATGGTATATTTTTTGATTTGAATTTTATTTTAGTTTTCAGTATTTTAATGTTTTATTTTCGTCCTTTTGGTTTCTTCATATCTTTGTCATTGCATATTTTATTTTGTTTAGTTTACAGTTTATATATAATGTAGCTTTTAATTTTCAATTTTCCTTTTATTTATATTAAATACGTATAAACATGATATTACGCGGCTGGATTTTATATGTCTTATTTCTTACTGTAAATACAAAAATATAAATATTCTTTAAAGAATATTTTTGATGTAGTTTTCTTAAAACATAAATAACAATTTTATGCAACGAAAAGGTGTTGAATTTTTCATATTTTTATAAAATTTAGTAAGATCTTAAGAACCTAAGTGGATAAAGTTATACAAACCCTTTGGAAAACTAATTGCCGAATTGATTGGAAAACATACATCGTCAAATTACACGTAATATGTGGTATATGCACAATGGTGCAATCCACGTTTTAATTGAACAACTAGAAACTATATAAGCAGTACTGACAGGAACAAATGGTTGAACGTGGGGAACCTAGATTATTACTAGCGTGATCCCTTGATTTGAATGATCTGAATTTTTGTCTCTGGGGTTATTTGAAAAAGTTAGGGTTTTCTTAAGGAAGCAATGATTTCAAAAAATTAAAGTAAAATTTAATTAAAAGACTTAAAATATTCAGGTATAGCCTTAGAATTTTATACAGCGTCCGGTAAAATCTTGTCAAAAGTTTAGGAACTTGTAGAAATTTGTACACTTGCAGAAAATATTGTATTACTATTATTTTATAAATAAGTTAGTTCTCTTATATTGCAAACGAAATGAAACATAATGTGTTGTCATATATAATACTGTAATATTTTTCATTTATTAAACCATAATACAGATTAAAAATTACACGCGTTCCACTTTTATTACTCTTGACAATTTTTTATAACTACGATGGTATACTAGTTTTTAAATATTGTCACAGCTAAAATTAGATTTATACTCTTTTCGTTTACTTATACAAATTAATTATTATTTTGGTGAACCTCGAATACACTTGGTTAAATTATGGGGCATATAAATTGAAATTCATGTTTTATTTTTAATCTAGCGTCTGTTGTATATACATAATTTATTGCCAGTCGCTATGAAAATTCTTTTGCTACAAATTCGTTTCATTATTAATTACCAATTAATCTGTTATAGAACATTCTGTATTTTAAATTCTTATTCAAAAAATAGTGCACTGATTTAGCGCATTCGAATTAAATCAAAAATCCTTGGGGAAATTGACAAACATTTCGTATCTGCAAGGTTTATCGACACCTTTTTCATGTAATCAGCTTATAGCCACATGTGCATATGTTCGAAGTACGAATTAACTTTTCTTATCAGAGAAAAGAGTTTTTTAATAACTAAAAATACCAGAAGTCACAAGTTCATTAGTTTCTGTAAAACAATTACATTCAACATCACAACATGTACTTAGAGTTAAATTGTGTAGCTAGAGAATTTATAATCTAAACTTGCACATTTGGCAGGCATTTCTTATCATTGAAATGTAATCGTGTTAGGATACATAACTCCTCCATCCTTAAATTAGACTAGGGGTTTTCTGAAATAAAGCAAATTAAAATTTGAAAAATTGGGACAAAGGTTTAGTATTGAAGTTGGATAGAATCAGAGCAATTATGTTTCCTGTCAAATAATTCTAAATTGAATACATATATATATATAGGAAAAATGAAATTAGTCTTTGAATTTAATTTTAACAATTTTCTTTCTCTCTTTAAAATGACAATTATTAATTAAATTTCTAGCTAACTTATATCTAGGCGGTCGGCTTGATTCGCGCAATTTTTGTGTCTATTGCTTGTAAGTCTAAATATTCTTTAAATTTAAGTTCTTTGTCAAACACTTTAATTTTCAATAGCTTCTTTATGATCTTCTTGATTATTTCCATAATATATGGATTATCCACATACCTGGTCTTACTCCATGCAACTACCCTATTCATTGGAGTCTATTCTTAACTTATTTATTGTTTGTTTCATTTATAGTATTTATTTTAGCAATTCTTCTTAATTGATTCATTTCTAATTTTTATCTTCCTATTCATTGTTTATAGTCTTTTTGCACATTATTGCACATTTCATTTAAATAATTATTATTAAAATCTTATTTCTACCTAGCTAATTCCTAATTTTATTTACATGGTTAATTTGTTATGTACATTTTTATGTTGTTTGTCGGCATTTGGCTAAGGGGATATCATTTTGGGGAAAAATTTCATCTTTTTATTTTGCTTATTAAATTCGAATAATATACTAATTATCGATTTACGATTAAAATAGATATAAATCGAAATGATTATTGATATGATTAAAATTGTCATGATCGTGATAAAGGAAGTAATACTGAGATGATCAGCGATAGTGGAGCGATCATTTTTCAAAGTCAAAGTTTATTTTGTTAATTTTGCTTGATTTTAGGTAAGAATTTGAGTATTGATAGGTATTAAGTCAATTTTTAAAAGGATTTGTCGAGGTAACGATTCTAATTGGAGTTTTCCTGTGCAGGCAATTTGAATTTGTTTTTCTTCGATTGAAGAAGATTCATAGGTTGAAAGAAGTTCTTTTTGGTTGATTAATGTCGAACAGTCGGTCGAAATTTTGATTAAAGTAGATCCAATTATAGTTTTTCTGCCTAATGAGTTGATACATCTTATATTGATGAGAGTTTCTGTGGAATCACTGATGATCCAAGTTGCTTTAGTTATTTTAATAATTTTTATAGTCTAATTGAAATGTTAAGGGTATTTTGTAAAATTTCTGAAACGTTTGTCAAGGAATAATATGAATTATTAGTTATTAGGAATAAATGAAGTTGGTTGTTTTGTGCGAAGGTTAAAGAGTTCTATGAATCTGTGAGTGTTAGGATAAATAGCTGTTGGGTTTGGATAGCTTGGTCGAGACACGTATACGTAGAAAGTCTTCCTAAAATATTTTCGATTTTAAAGTTTGTTGAGAAAATAGTCGAATTTAATTTTTGAACAACTAGGTCTTGATTAGTTGCTAAATCGTGAATATTTGTCGTGAACGTATTAATCGTGCCTGTTAGAACTTGAGCTTGTTCTGTTAGAATCGTTTAGCATATATTTGGGAATCTAATTAGTTTGTCAATAAGTTGATTGTATTTTTCACCATCATCAGTATTAAGATTGCCAGTTAAGAATTTTATTAGGTTTCCAAGTCCGTCAACTAGTTCTCTTTTGACTCTGCGTGTCGTATGAATTTCGGGAAACAGTTGATTTAGTAGTGGGTCGGCTTTATCCAAATATTGTTTAAAAATTAATAACTGCTCATTATAGTTTGTCGTAACGTTTGTATATGGAGAATAGGTTTTATTAAGTAATAACGAAATTGTTTTAATTAGATTTGATTATAGGGTTTCGTAATTTTCCAGTAAGGGCGTATAATCTAGAATTTTGATAAGAGTCCAGGTTGTCTCTTTTAGAAGGGCTTCTCCTTTC
This sequence comes from Phrixothrix hirtus, assembly GCA_024586415.1. Taxonomy (NCBI): domain Eukaryota; kingdom Metazoa; phylum Arthropoda; class Insecta; order Coleoptera; family Phengodidae; genus Phrixothrix; species Phrixothrix hirtus. Next base: position 10,462 of record JAHWXV010023251.1, read on the forward strand.
ACTAAGGAGTAAAGCCCGGGGTTATCTGTCAGTTGCTTTACTGTAACATCTGTGGGGACGCTGGTCCAGCAGAGGAACGTGAGGATTGTAACATGGAGGAGAATTTCTCTGAAAATCGGAGTAGATCTTTAGCGTGTCTTTTTAGTAGGTTATTCTAAAGGATGTGTCTCAAGTGTTAAGTGCCATGTAGATTTATTTTTTCTATAATGTAAGGTCCACTAAACTTTGGTTTCCTTTTGTCTCCTTTTGTCTTTATGAAAACCTTGTCGTTAATTTGGAAGGAATA
>JAHWXV010023276.1:0-13026 GCA_024586415.1 Phrixothrix hirtus
GTTGGAAGAACAGTTTATTGCTTAAGATCGTAAATAATATGGGGGTTGAGAGGCAACAGAAATCGTATGGTACCATGTGTAACTAAGAAAACAATGTACTGTTGCTTACTTAAATGTAAAATAGAACGATGTTAAGATCGGATTTCCATTTATTCTGCAATAACTGCAACCATTCATGTTATAATTTACCATTTATGTTGATTCAACGAAACAAGATTTACATAATAAATAAAAATGTATGACACCGAAAACTAATTCAAATTATTAAGTTCTTCGTGTTATTAAACGTTTCATTACATCTGATGCGAAATACGCTTTACGTCATGATAACCTTTAAACTCAATTTACCCTTAAATACCTATTTAAATAAAGGCAAACGTTTTTTTGTACAAATGTCCAAAAATCTAAATGTATACTAAAAATTGAAAGGTAATTGAACAAAAAATTACGGAGAAGTATCCCTCTAAAAGGAATTCCCATAATTTTAATAACTGAAAATTAACGAATGCATTTTATTCAATGTAAAACACTAAGTAGGTGACCAAAATTTTGTCGATTTATCTTTCATGGCTCTTCAAATAGTATAAAAACACCCATGTTATCTGAACTCTTTAAGGGCGTGCAAAACCCTTGGGCTCCGTTTTAGACGAGAAATTAAAAAAAACTTTCTCACTTACTTTGATAAATACTTTACGTTGTGGAAGATTTGAAACATATTATAAGAATACTCTACATAAATAGAGGTTATTTCGGCCTTATATGCTGCGACCAAACAGAGCGCTATACTACGGATGTAATGTACGCAATGTACGCTTTGTTCGGTAATGCGGGTGGCCAGACAGCAAGTTACGTTTGAATTTGCAAAGATTGTTTAGTTGTATTCGAGATGCTGGCGGATAGTATGCCCCGTGAAACTAAGGAAAGGCGTTGTGTATTAATTAAATTAATTAATACACGGCTCAAAATACCTAATTGCGGTATAGCAGACAAATATAGGATGAAAGTATTTGGAAAAAATGGACACAATTTTAGAAAAAATTTTATTTATTAAAAGTTTTTTAGAGGCGACCGGGAATCGAACTCGGTCTTCCAGATTTGTACTCTGGCGTGTTAACCATTCCGCCACCGCCCCAATCTCCGGCTCATCTGCAAATTTTTTTTCAAATGTGCCTGTGTGAATAGGATTTATAAGATGTTTACTATCTTAAAGGACTGTTAGGAGAGCTGTCATTCCAACAGATTTACATCTGAGGTTAATACATATATTGAAATATATAGCTAAAGATAGTTGGACTCTAAATTAAATATATTGTTTAATCGACTGACATGAAATTAAGGAAACACAACACCTTTCCTTAACTTCATGTCAGTCGGTTAAACAATATGTTTAATTTAGAGTCTAACTATCTTTAGCTATATATTGCAATATATGTATTAACCTCAGGTGTGAATCTGCTGGCTCTCCTAACGGTCCTTAAAGATAGTAAGCATCTTATAAATCCTATTCATAGTGGCACATTTGAAGAAACATTTGCAGAGGAGCCAGCAATTGGGGCGGTGGTTCAATGGTTAACACGCCAGAGTACAAATTTGAAAGCCCGGGTTCGATGCCCCGTCCCCTCTAAACATTTTTCTAAAATTGTGCTCATTCCTTTCGGAATACTTGCATCCTCTAGTATGCACCGTGATGAGATGGATGTTGAAGATGAGGTTCTATTCCCACTTGCATTGTTTAACAATAATAAATGTTAACGTCGGTGGGTGCATAACATGAACTTAAAAAGAATAGAGTTCGGCTAATGCAGTCAATTAATGGAACACTTATGTGAAGATACAGATAAGTATAAAGAATATTTTCAAATAGACCACAATCAATTTGATAATATCCTGTCGCTTATCAAAGACGATACTAGAAAGAAAATATTGCATTACAGTGTATCACTGCACGTGATGAAACAAATTAATTCATGGCGCTCTGTTTGACCCCGACATAAAGACGTACTACACATTATGAACAAAAATCTTACCAACCTTTGACTTTATTCTACACTTATGTGAACCCTCAACCATTCTACCTACTTGAGTATTAAACAAAAATAACTGTAGAATGATTCTCTTAAATACAAATTACCGCTCTATAGAGTTGCCATGGCGGAACCTTCACTTGGAATAATTCTCAAGGGAAATGCATAAACCTTTACGCCTTAATTTTACCTTCTTTACAACATATATTCTTTTCAAAGGAATTACTTTATATTAGAGGATATTTATGATAACGTTTAATTTTGCTTAAGGGTAGTTCTCGCTCTCAAAATAAATTATGAGCATCGAAAAAATTCAATATTCATTTGGTGTGAACGTAAATATTTAGGCCTCTTCTTTTATGTGAACCTACAAAATGGGCTAGCTCAGTACCTACTTTAAGAGGAATGTTCACCCTTTAAAATGGTTTAAAGGCCGACATTAAAATAGTGTTTACTGCGTCGCTTAATTAGCGTGAATAACATGTACTAAATTTAAACAATGCAGCAAACAAAATATTTTAAAACTGTTCCTAAGAATCTAAATTTTAGAGGTGGTTGCCACCTGTCAATTTGTTAAAAGGGTCGAGTACCTTTGAAAAGATTATATAGGATTATCTTAATTGTATCTCGAGCACTAGTATTTATTTTTATTATTGCGTGAGCAAAACCAGATTAAAGTTTGACACATTTATTATTTTAACATAAACAAAATATATACATATAAACACGGTTTTCATTAAAAATTAAATTTTAAAACAAATAATTAACAATTTTTTCGAATCTCAGGCCGCTAACATTTGTTTGTTATTTTTCGGTGTGATATTCGCAACTTAGAGAAAAATATAAAATTTAAAATTTAAGAAGTCCTATATAAAAATATTTAAATGGAAACCAATAAAAGCTTTATTTCTTCACTTTGGTTTAATAACGTTTGTAATTTTTCACTTACGTTACGTCCAATTTCCTTATTATAAATTTAAATTAGTTGCGTGCCTTTCTTGGTGAATTTGCTGAATCAAACTACCCAAATTTTTTTTGATTTAGGGCCGTATATTTTTACTGCCATGTGCTGATTTTCCAAATGCCGTCTTCGCTGGACTTGAATTGTTAATTAAGACATCAAGAACTATTTACCAACTAATCGATTTCTTTATATCATCTTGGCACTGGACTTCCAACGGTTGTTTAATCTAACAAGTAGAATTAAAGCTGGAACCCAAAGACTTCGTTTTCTATTAGTGCAGGATCTTTTATAACTTTTCGTTTCCATGACTCCGAAATCTGTGCGAAGTCGTTGTAACCAATCCTGTCTAAGTATTTTAAAGGTGTTTCTGTTTCTGTCTACTTCAGAATTCGTTAAAATTTCCACGGCTTCTAGCAATATTTACAAGTTTTATGGGGGCTGTAAAAATTTTATTGCTACTTGTCTAGATTTTTTTAAAATCGTATTTATAATTGGCGCCACGCACTCATGGAAACTTTAACACTTGATTTGATTAAAAATGTTAATATTTAAGAACATATTTTAACCTTTTCTATTTAATTAAACTATAATATTTTCATATGTTGATTACACGTTAATTAAATTAATTAATTAATGTGTAATGAACAGTAGTGGTCCCGTGGATTTTAATTTTTTATAATATGTCTAAAATTCGTCAAAATCGATGCCAGATTACATTGAGTACAAGTACCGTTTCAATTAAATTTATTTAAAGTCAATATGTACACTCTAAAGAAAACAAAAAACAAGAGTTCAAAAAATCTAAAAACATTTATAGTATTGCATGGCCTAATGAAATTGATTTCTAGTTAATTTGATAAACATTTGTTACTAAATTTAGAAAAAAATTTAAAAAAATAAAAACTGCGTTTTACAGTTCTTCGTAAATTATGGCCGATATGTTTTTATGAAATTAATCAAAGACTATATAATTATAGAGCCGTGAGTTCAAGTTCTTTATAAAATATTATAGTTATGTAATTTTATAATTTCAAAGTTTTAATTTCATAATTGTTCGTCATAATTTCCAAAGAACAGCAAAACAGGCAGTTTTTATATTGTTTCAAAAAGTAGTCCACAAATTTTTATCATTTTGCCATATTATATACATACATTAGGATGAACTTTTCAGGTTATTTTAACATAATTTATTTTATCGGATGTTAATTGATCTTAAGTAGTTATCACAATGCTACAATTGACTTTTATAACCATGAAATGCAAAATTCACGGTTGCTGCATTTAAATGTTTAAGACGTCTCTACTATTTGATATAGCTTTTACCAATATAATTTTATTTAATTTTGAAATATGCACGCTACTGATAACACGCTCCAAGAAATTAATAAATTCTAGTGTCTAGTGAATTGTAAATTACAACAAAGATTTAGCATAACAATTTTCTAGACATTAATGGTTTATAAATATGCAAATGTATTTAAAGGTTAAAGATCATGCACCGGTTATTAGTAATTATGGCTACAACAGTAAAATATGCAGACGTGCAACTAATAAAATGCTATTAAATTTTAGTGCTAGTTTAACAATCGATCCCATAAGTTCATCGCTAAACGTGTAGCCCAAATTTTAAATATTCAACAACTTCTTCTATTTTTTTTTACTTATTTCATTTATTTAATTGTTTTACGGTTAACATTTTCCTGACTTTTTTCTCAACTGTTTAGATTCTTACAGAAAATTATAGATTTCAAAAGTACTAACGACACTTTTCAAAATTTGAGAGATATAGTTAATTTAAACTTAGGACTTAGGTAAATGGATCTTATGAATTGGGTACACTTCTGAATAACTTCTTTCAAAAGATAGCATTATATTTTAACCCCTTACAACTAATTAGTACTACCTGATGTTTAAAGTTGTTTAACTTCTGGGAGAATTCATCACTTCAAATTAACGGTTTAATCTTCACCTCACAACATCGTTTACGAGTATTTCCTTATTTCATTATAAATCGTGCATCACTAACGCTTACAATTGAAGAATAAAGTTCAACAGGTGCAAGAGGTCCATCACTTACTAAATTGAATTGTTCCTTAACTTTCTAAAATTACATGGTTTACATGTTTTATTTATGATTAATCTTGAAACAACTAGTTGTTATATAATATTAGGTAATTTGACATGTAATGGAGTTCCTCCACTGATTTTGAACCATTTATTAATTTCTAAACAAGTGGTTTTGTTTTAGTATCGTACTTTAGTACATTTCTATTTTCTAAACTGTACGAAAAAGTGTAACCTATTTTAAATAATATAAAACCTATATCAAATAGATACTGTAACGGGGTGAAAAGGAGCAATTTCGAGATTTGAATGCCTGTTAAACGTGTACATTTGGCAATGCTGAACTAGCTTTTCTTTTGTATTACTAGTCATCACTTTTAGTATCAATAAAGAATAATTATTTTTTTTGTAAATTCTTTATTAATCTTATATACGAGGGAAGTTCAAATTTGACATGCATTTTATTTTTTATAGTAAACAAGAACTATAAATTAACATTATACATATATGCAACATTTTTTGAAATAACAACCTCCCTTTAAGATACACTTGTACCATCATCGCTCCGGTAGCTTCCATGTTCGCATTCAAAAAATTCTTTCAGTTGACAACGTAGCCAGTTTTGCACCGCATCTATCACTTCTGCATTAAGCTCTTAATCTTTTGTCTCCAAAAACCTTTTTCAGGGGCCCAAATATATTGTAATCACTTGGACTTAATGGAGGGAGGGGCATTAGTTGCCAAGCCAGTTCAGCCAGTGTAGCGTTTGCTAATTGATCTGTCTGTGGACGAGCGTTATCGTGCAGAAGGATAACGCTTTTACTTAGGAGACCATATTGTTTTGTCCATATAACCAGCTTAATGAAAAAGCTCACTGTAATAACCAGCATTAAATATTTTCCTTTACTCAAGAAAATTAACGTACATTGATCCGTTAAAATCTCAGAATATGGTCGCCATAACTTTGCCAGTGGATAGTTGCGTTGTGAATTTATTGGGTAGAACTGAATTTGGATGACACCTTTCCTCGCGAACAGCTTTGACTTCTGGAGCATATTAGTGTAGCCAAGTCTCATCAATTGTTACGATACTTTGCAATAAGTGTTGTTCCACGAAAAGTTGCTTTGAAATCCATCTGGAACTAACATTACGATAGTTAAGCGTGTTACGAACAATATTTTCAACTCTACCAACACTAATGCTTAATCTCTCTGCAATTTCCTTCATAAAAATTCTTTTGTTGCTTCGAATGAGTTCGCCAACTTTTTAAATGTTGCAAGGATCCGCAGCAGACGCCGGATGCGCAGCATGCGACTGGTATGACACGCGTTTACGTCCAACCTGGAAAATCTGCATCAATCAAAACTATTCTATGTGATAACCACGCTTATTTAAACTGTCTTTGAAATCTCTGATGAATCTCCGTCCACTTCACACCGTCATTGACAAGAAACTTTATAATTAATCAAACTAACAGTATTGACACATTCAATTCAATTCAATAGTTTATCTTTGAGAAAGATGTATTCTTTTAAAAGATGTAAAAACAAAAATGGTTGTCCCCAGCAGTTTAAATCAATAATAATATTTCTTAAAAAAAACCTAATATTTAACTAATATAAACATATGTTGCAAAACCACGAGCATTTTCAACTATCAAAATTAACAGAGAATTTTATTTGATATATCAAAATTTGTGGATGTTTAACAAGTTCCGCTATTGCTTCTTTGAAAAATTTGCCAACTCTTTGGCTACATAAAAATAAAACCTCCATCATCTTTGTGGTATAAATGTAATAGCAATAAAAAATGGGTTTTTAGTTCTACAAGATACTAAATTTAGACCATTAAAACCAACAACTAAGCAATATCCTATTTTTGGATTTATAACTTTCTGAACACCTTATAAATGTTTTCCATAAAGTGAAACATCAAGCACTGCATCGAACAAAGTGCTTCCATCAGGCTCATCTTCTTGGGTTGTTTAAAATCAGATTAGTCATATTTATATTAATTATTTTCACTGGAAGATACGAAGATACCCGAGATTTTTGAAATTTATTGGACGTAACACGTCACTTCCAAATATTGGTAAACGTTTTTAATGGACATTTGGATATCCCATATCTTTTATTAATTGCCCAAGATTGATTTAAGCTACCTTCAACTTCAGGAGCATAGGTAAACGTTGTAATACTTTTTCGGTATCCACACGTATAATTCCGCATTTGACGAACCCATTATTTTACTTAATTTTAGTAAAAGTCGTGTGGAATTCTTACTTAGTTTTTACCCGGCTCTTTCTTGTATTCACTAAATTTTTTCTTCGTTCTACTTTTAACGGCCTAAAAAAGAACACGTCTAAAGACTGGGTTGAGTATGTAGAACTTAGGGATAGAAATGCAAATTCGATTTAATATTGTTCGCACATTCTAACAGCATCCAAAGTTAAATGTAATGACGGGTTATCACTCATTAATATTTTTCTTCCTCACATATTTCTGTAATAGGGCATGATGATTATTGTTATCCAATCCACATTGCAAATGGTGTCAAACTATCCAGATAAGCTTCTATTATAGCAACAGTTAACGGGTCGTCCGTCTGCTTTATAGGGATGGGGACAGAGCTTGGCCATCACCAGCTACGGCCTACATAATAGATATTGATGACTGAGTGATTTAAACCCCGCTCGCAATATTGGCACCATTTTTTACCAATTATTGGCAAGATTTTTATTTACATTAAGGATTTTTGATCCTTCAATAAAATTTGATTAATACTTTTTTGTTAATTTTTTAATCTACCGGGGTCATCAAACAGATTCCTTTCAACAAAGTTTAAAATCTAATTATCTGATACACCATGGTGAGTAATTTTTGCCTTGTCATAACATTCTTTAAACATTTGGAAACACTAACGTTAACCACGTTTATTTAAACAATGATTCATAACAGTGTATATCCATAATTGGAATATAGAATAAGCTTTGCTACTTTAAGTTTTTTTCGCTTCTTCTGGCAAAATTGTCTGACCACCCTGCTTGCTTTAATATTTTGTTGCCAGTATGAGATGTCGCTGCAGAACGAATTTCAGAATGTTATATTTATTCGCAGTTCCTCGTATTGATATTCATTGCATAATTACCTATAGAGTTTCTTTAATTTTTTGAGGGGGACATTTTTTATAACGTTTCACGCATGGATCTCGTTTGCAGACCCTTATACTGTGATGTCTCTGTTAACCTAGTTTTATCTACAAATATGTATCATAGTTTTAAAAGCCCGTGCTGAACTTATGCTGGCTATTGTATTAATCAAAAATCTTTCCAAAGATAATATTTCAAGCGACAAATCGCTTTTTATATCAAAGTTTGACATCTAGAAAACACGAAGTTCTTGTAAGTTAATTTTCAGGAGCGTAAAATTAGTAGGCGAGTCAACAACAAATAATTTATGAACCTAAAGCTGGTTCTATCAATTTTCATCAATATAATTAAAGTTACATTTTAAAGAATCATAAAATTCTCAACTTATTCCGAATTTTTGTCCCCAATCGTCACTTAGTCCCTATTCATCCCATTTTAGGATCGCTGTACCCTAAGTGGAGTTCCAGAAAGTTATGACTAAGAACATTTATTTTTCAATCTCTATTTAAATCGAACTTCCTGGTGAAAGGTAGTTAATTTTAACAGAATATTAAAAACTACCCCTTAGTGAATATTCATCCATACAATTGTTTTAGCCTTTATAATGGGCTACTTAAGATACACGCCGCTAACTTTTACATGCTCCGCATACCGGAACAAATATATTATATAAATATAAGTACGATAATGTCACCCTCTTCCTTAATCACATTATAATTAATCGCAATTTTAATGCTCTGTTAATGTAATAGTATAGCAAAGATAATTTTTTCACTCTTATTTGTATTTAGGGCTAGGCTTATAGACTGAAACAATTAATCTATGATTTATTATATTTTAAATACTCCCTATGCGATAAGAATAAAATTCAATATCTTATACTACAAAATAATGGCAGAGCCGTCTATAGTTTATATTAGGAGTTGTTTTAATACAAATAATATAAAGAAGAAGATTCTTCCTAAAAATGGCACGAATTTTAAAAAATAAATTCGCCACAAGTGAAAAGCCATCAAACTGTGATATGAAAAATTCTAAAGCTCTCATCACCAACGATTTGTAACCTAAATAAATAGGTAAAATTATAAAAGCTTGCATTTCCATTTATGTGTTTAAAAGGAAGTTTTGCATTTTCAATCAGCGTGTCCAGCCACCCAGCACTGATGAGCACCACTAAAGCGAAGCGATGCAAATGCAAATTTTTATAATTTTACCTATGTATTTAGGTTATAAATCGTTGGTGATGAGAAGCCTTAAATTGTTAATATTACAGTTTGATGGCTTTTCACTTGTGCAGAATCTATTTTTTAAAATTCGTGCCATTTTTAGGAGGAATTTTCTTCTTTATATTATTTGTATCTTATACTTCATTTGAGAAACCGAGGGAATATTGTTCATCGTTGAGACAAATTCCATTGGCGTGCAATTTTTGAGTGTATTTTTTTATTTTATAAAAGAAGGAAACGTACAAACAAATGTTTGGGCAAATAATTTTATGAATAGTTTTTGAATAAATGGGATTAACTTTCCCCTACTATGTTAATGCAGTAACGCCCATGTCTACGTAAAAATACAGAAAACTTCAACTTTGTGCAGATTAACGATTGTTATCAAACCTTTTCCGTAAATATCGACTCGTGGTAACAAATGGCATATTGATTTTATTTCTTTCAACCCTCGTTATTTTAACTGGCTAAGTTTTATAACGCTGCTTAAAAATATTACAATAACTAAACTATTTCCAGGTCTACTTTCTCGATTTCCCAAACACACTTTAGTTACCCAGAGTTATGCTAAAGCTTTTTAGGGTATCATATCCCAATAAATTTTTTCTATGGCCTTGTTATTTAAAAAATTTAATGAATGTAAGAGAACTTAAATAAAAAATGTAGTTTCCGTTCAAATTTGTCTCAGTCACGCATAGATCAGGAAAATGTGAATTAATGACGGTCATTAGGTTTACTCAAAGAAATAATTATTAATTACTTACATATATTTTGTTTTTTTTAAGTATTGTTATAATTTATAACATTAAAGTTTTCTCTATTTCTTAAATGTCTAAAGCTATGGTAATACTTACAACAACAGCATTTATTTAACAAACACGCCTTTGCAAACTCACTCCGTATATTTTTATTGATACAAAAACTCGTACGCGCAAAAACGCAGCATTAACAATAAACTGGTGAAGTAAAGCGCTTGCGTTTGGATTAATATTTTTAAGTTTAAGATAACTCAATGTAGGAGATAGATATCGTATCACTGTTCCGTGTAGTACTATGGTTTGATATAGACTAATTTCAAGAAGCCAAATTTGTAAATCTCGCTAAATAAATTCACCCTACTAGGAAACTGTAGTATTTTTCAAAATATTCTTTGTAATAATACTTGTTTTGTGAAACCCAAGTGTGAAATGACTAAACATCTTTTCATTTCTCTATTTATTTTTAAACATCGATGTATGTGCTTCTGACATAAAAGAACATAATGAATAGAATATATAATGATGCTGCTTCTCGAAATTTTTATAGTGGATTATTTTGACAAACGTTTTATTTTATTTTTATTGTTTTTGGTAAAATATAACAACACGTTATTTTCTGTAAAAGAGACCTGTACCAAGTATACATTTCAACGAATTAAACGTCATTGTAATTTAAGAACATATTTATTCCAGGTTTTGAGCAAAGTAATACAAAAAATAGATCTGTTTAGAAAAATAGGGAAAACAGTTTACAAAAATATTTAAACAATTTAGCGTAAGAACTGAAAAGTTCAAATTAGCAATAACAAAATAACTGGAAAAATTACACAGAGCATTACAGAACAATCCGTCTCTGGTTTTATACACCTAAACATTCTACTTCTTTTACACAAACTAATAAATATAAATATAATTAATTGTAAAAAATTAACTATTGAAAAATATAAAGAAAAAATATTAGTGCAGTCTTAGCGAAAAATTAAAATAGGTACGTAAACGTTTGGTAAAGTCTAAATGTTAATGGTGTTCAAGTCCACCTGACGAAAATCCTCCATGTCCACCAAGATCCCCGCCAGAGAATCCTCCATGTCCACCGCTTAAACCACCTCCAAATCCACCATGCCCACCTTCAAATCCGCCTCCGATTCCTCCGTGTCCACCTTCAAATCCACCCCCAATTCCCCCGTGTCCTCCAGATAGTCCACCATCGAAACCTCCATGTCCACCGCCAATACCTCCATGTCCACCGCCAATACCTCCTCCTAATCCACTATCATGACCACCGGTATGCAAGTAGACAGGAATAGTTTTCTTAACAAAGACAGGAGTATGAATATGAACTGGGAATGGTTTATGAACATGAACAGGATAAGGATTAGGAACTGGAACTTTAACTGGTACGGGCACAGGAACTTTCACTGGTACGCTGACTGGGTATGGTACATTCTTGATAACTTGATAAGGAACTGGTTTATCTATGTGTACAGGATAGGGTTTTGGGACTTTGACTGGATAAGGTTTGTCAACTTTAACTGGAATTGGAATTTTAACGGGATAAGGTACTTTTTTTTCAACAGGTACAGGTACAGGATGTGGTACTGGATAAGGAATTTGTTTGGTTAGAGTGATATGACTAATGTGACCACCATGGGAGCCACCATCAAATCCACCTCCAAAACCACCACCATGCCCTCCATCAAATCCACCGCCGAAACCACCACCATGTCCACCTAAATCGCCACCTCCGTATCCTAGGCCATGTATACCTCTCTTTTCGGTTTTCTTTGAAACTGCGGCCTCTTCTGCAAAGACTGCCGCAGCCAATAGAATAACTAAAACCTATACAAAAATGTTTAATTTCTTTTAATAAAGAATTAGCTTTTTTCTTACCAGAAACTTCATGTTTACAGAAAGAAGGAACTGATGCAACTGTGCTGGTAGTTACAAAAACCTACTGGTTTATATACATTATGATCCCCTCAGAGCTAGACTGTACTTTCCCCTGTCATCTCATATAATTTTTGTAAAAGTAAAAATATTAATTGGGGGATCCTTCATATTAAAAGAAAACGAAAATTAACAGTTCTTGTACATGTCGATAAGCACCGATGATTTTTTGTTTTAAAACAAACCATGTACTTATTGTTAATTTTATACTTTAAATTTGTTTCATAATTATGTTATATTTAATGCTAGGAAATTAGTCAGAGCTAGACTAGCAGTACATTCATGCTTAAAAAATGTATTTTGAATTTGTTATAAGTTCATTACAAATGTTTACATCCTTTTTAAAATTATGAAATAGAACAAAAATAGTTCTCTCAGTAATTGAAATGCTAAATTAAATTAATTCAAATATCTTGCATACTAAGGTAATTAAATTTTATTCCGTAAGTTGCCTATTATAATTAGTTTTAATAAAAAGTGTATAAATATAAAATGCATTTTAATCACGTGCACAAAAACAACGTTTTATGAAACGATGGGAACCTTCTAGTAACAATGTTAAAACATAGCTAAATTTAGGTAATTTAAAAACTTTGGAAATCTGAAGTGATTAGCGTTTAAATTCATTAAACTTTTTAATGCATGATATATTTTTTACAGTATGTTAAGGTTCAAGAAAAACAAATGAAGGTGTAAATTTACACATTCGTAAGCTTCTTAATTATTAACCCTTTATATTTTTTTGTAGCTTGGAAGCTACAAAAAATTTAATACGTAAATTATTTCACTTGGAGCTTATAACACGTAAATAGCATAGTAGCTTATAATCTACAAACTATTTTCATTCTATTTTACATAGTGGCACCATCTGTAACTAAATAAATTAACTAAAAGT
>JAHWXV010023317.1:0-10731 GCA_024586415.1 Phrixothrix hirtus
AAATGCCAGCGGTACCTAAACAAATACAAAGCGCCGCATCGAAAATTAAGAATTCCCCAAAAACTCTTATACCTATAATTTTAATAAACTATTAAACCTGTGTAATTAAATTACAACCCTCAAATGTACAGTTTCGTATAAAATTTAAATTAGGCTGTTACATACTGCCTCTTGAATAATATGACCAAAAAGAACTGCTGCCCTTATCCAGAATTGACAATACTTTATATTCTATCTCCAGCTCTAAATGATTTTCAGCCTTAAACGTGGAAAGTGGATATTGGCAAGTCGGCGTAGAGCCTGAATAGCGGGAAAGGACACCACTATGCATTAGATCTAGTATCTAGCAATTTACAGTGATGGCCCTTGGCTTGTGTAATCCACCAGTGATGCTTGAAAGGCTATTGTAATTGATTCTGAGGGAGTTGTCTTGCCATACGTGTCTAGTACAATTGGAGGATGTCATAGTTGTTGAAGAGTCTTTCGACGAACACCTGACAATTTTTGAAGAGGTGTTTTAAAAACTACGAAGTGCATATCTAAAATTTAGCCTGAAAAAGTGCAATTCGTTTCAAAACAAGGTGAATACTTGCGTCGTGTGGTTACTAAAAACGGTATGGCAGCTGAACCAGAGTAAACTAAGTTTGTGCGAAAAATGGCCACGGTCATTCGACTTACACAGGCATCGAAAAACTCCTTATAAAGTTACTATAGAATATGTTACAGGCTAAATTGACAATAACGCATGTGGCCGAAATCACAAGTGTTTAACCACGGCAGGCAAAGCTACAGTGGAGCGAGGCGTGGTTCATCGATACTTACGGGTCTAAAAACTATAAAATTAAGTCAAAATGGGTAAAAGATGGGCGTCAATAGTCTCAGGACAAACTGCAATGAGGCGATGTTTGCAAAACACCCCGTATTTCACGATGCTAGTGACCTACCTTAAAAGTGGCGACAGACACTCTAGTGGCACTGCATATACAGGTTTATATGTGTAAAGGAACTTACTAATGCTAAACGTACTCACTTATTTAAGATAGATCTGTATGAGACAAAGCGCTAAACGTATTTATAAAATCAGAAGTGAAGCTCACTTTACTGCGAATAATTGAACTAGCTCTTTAGCTAACAACTATTGATCAAGGCATGAATGGAGAATATTGATACACCCTGTATATCAAAAGTGAAATGAATTATTCATGACACTTTTAAGTTGAATCAACTTGGCACAAGATTCAAAATAGGCTGCACTTATGAATGATTTTTAAAAAAATGCTGAAGGTAATTTAGACTATAAACAACGTTTTGAATTTTACTTGAAGCAAATGCTTTTACGCACGTATACTTTACAAAATAACAGATTCTAAATGAAAATTACATTTTGTTAGATAACACTAACTTATTGATGCTATTAAGTAATAAATGACGTTTAAAATAAATAAAAGGATTAGTTGAGTACCAAACACACTATATTGTTTATAAATTCATAAATTACACTTGCACACAAAAGATGATTTTGAATTTGAAATTAAACAACTATTCTCTAAGTAAAATTAGGACAATAACTTTTACATTAGCCAAAGCAAACGAGGTAAGTGTTTGCTTACAAAAACGAAATTAAAAGAGGATTTAAGATTTCATTAGAAAACAAACTTTAATGGCTTTGACGACAATTATGAGCATAAGCGTCAAATGTATAAATAATAGAAATTAAATATAAAATAGGGTACCCTGTATACTAGTTTTCATAAAATCAAATTGTGGGTTACAAGTTACTAATTAAACTAAAATGCAACTAGATTTGCTAGGCTAAATTTTATGATTTACACAAAAGGTTCATTTAAAGCGTCTATTAAATGATGCGACGGAAAACTAATTTATTTCGACCCAAAAAGTATTATAGAGACCCTCCTTTAATTCCTTTGGCGTAATAAAAAAATGAAATCGGAAACCATTACTATTTATTATTGTTTAAAAACTTAAATTTGCAGTAAGAATTTGTGACAAAAGGAAGATCGCCGAGCACCCTGATTTTTAACGGTGAAATGATCGAAATTTTCATTTACAAGTGAAGTGATTGGCGTAAAGATGTTAAAAGCGGAAGCCGTTTCCCTCAATAATTGATAAGCTTAAAGATCCTATGGGTGACGAAGAACACCTCTGCCCTGATTTATTGATTAAACATACCCCAAAATGTGGAAATCCCAACTCAGCTACGCGCTTGATGGCGACAATACGAATTCAATAAGAACAGATTATTTTATTTAAAAATTAGAGAAAAAGACTCGGCACTTCCGAAACACCACTGCTATTTATTTGATGGTTGAATACAAACTGTTACTATTACAATACTTCCTACGAGAAATTCTTATTTTTAAAAACGCTGGCCTTCAACAAGCGTCTCTAATCCTGTCGCCTAAATAATTATTCCAATTGCCCTGCTAAATATTATATTCGTTTCTACATTTACAAGATACATTATTTACTTAAGCGCCTATCTACAGTTACTTTTATGACAACAAGCGGTTTCTTTATTACCCTACAAAATTTGCATTGATACAATGTTGTTATATGTTATATTCACAGAGCTGATGTAAGCGTCTATACCACTTAATAGAATTGTATATTTGTGTTGAAATTTAAAATATTTAATTTTATGCAATATACCAGGTGCATTAAAATAGTTGAATATAAAAGTCAAATTATTCTTTAGATAAAAATGATGTTTTAACAAATTATGAATTAAATCTGATTTTAATTAAATTCTATAAGTAAGTCGTAGAGTTTACTTATATTCTAACATTTCAATTAACGTATTTACAACCAAAAAGACCGGCTAGAGCTGAAACCCCCCGAAAAAGAAGAAATTTGCTCGAAAATTTCACACAAACGGCGAACTTCAAAAGAACATCAACACAATCAATTGTCCCATACAATGGTCAACACAAAATACCATTGGTTAAGTATAAAGTTGGAAACTTAACGTGTTAAAACGACGAGAACCTGCGTCAAGCACGAGAGCGTAAGGGGCTCTAAGCTGAAATGTAAAATAGAGGGTTGTGGTGAAATGTAAAAATGAGGACAAACCCACGGGTAAAGATGCCGGGTCATCGTGGAGGAAGAACTCGCATTGGTGAAGCCGATGCTACCACTTACTGCCCCACGCACAGGATGGCTTGGAGTGAAGCCTATCCAGCGAAGTTATCCACCAATCTGGGGCTAAGAGTTAAAAACGTCAAACAAAAAGTTCAAAAATGTAAAGTGTCGTCAGGCAACCTACCACGTGGACAACTACTCAAAGGAGAGCGAGGGCCACCCCAAAAAATCAAAACGATAATACTAACGGAACAATGTTTCGCGAACCTTGTGCTTGAAGGCGCAAGTCACAACGGTCCTACTTAAAGTAAACCCTACCAACTCGTTCCTTCAACGAGATGGTAGAGCGTGGTGCGACACGTCCAGTACCTTTCACAGGCCGCCCAATCTGCTATAGGCTCGCAAGTTTCCTTTTAGACTTGAGGAAGAACGCTCAACTACGACTGTGGCGAGTTAAGCTCACTTAAATGAAGAAGAGAAGGGATGATAGGGGAATAAGAGGTTGTAATAAGGTGAAAGTTGACTCCGGCTAGGCCGTAGACTAACCTCATCCAAGGAAGGAGTAAAGCGCTAAAGAATCAAAGAACAAGACGGGTCCAGAGGGTTGATGGAGGGCTACAAACGAAAAAAAGCGGGAAGCATTCACGCGCGCATACATACAGATCATAGGCGGTGAACGCTGAAAGTCAGCAGAAGTCAGAATTGGTAGAATAACACCACCTATAAAATAAAATAACAGAACCAAGAAGGTAGAATGGAAGGGAAGGTGCCACACTGTTGGGAACGCACTCCAGAAGAAACACGTACAACACCGACGGCAAAAGGATGATGGAATAGAGGGTAGTAGGTACAAGCGGATCGAAGAGATCACAACAAGAGGAATTTAAGAGCTGGCTCAAGCGACACCCGAGAACTGAACTTAAATATACGGATGGAAAGCAGTAAGTCCGTAATCGGAAACCGATTAAAATTTACGGAAAAGAGGACAAAAATGAACCAGAAGAAGATGTATGATACGCCAGTGGCGAAACGGAGTGAAGCGTACATTAGGAAGCACTCCCGCAGGAACACAACCCACACTCCTAACACGAAAGGAAACTGAGAAGGTAAATTGAACGTCCTAAGAAAGAACACGGTAACAGTAAGTAGCGAACAACACCCGGTTGATCCTACACAAAAATTGCACGAAAGCAAGAAAAAAACATATACACGCACAGACGTGGCACATAAGAAACGTAATGTGCGACTAAGACCAAAATACAGGCCCGAGCCTATGGCCAAGTTGGAATAACGCGGATCAACGTAGTAGTTTGTCGCCTTTTACGACACGCAGCCTAATCTGAAGAACCGTTATTCTAAAACCCCTCGCCTCAGGGCGGATGAAGAAAGAATAGAGAGTTATTCTGTAGAAGGGTTAGACTTTAAGTCTTTAGCATGCCAAATGCCTTTTGACAAGCCACAGCATCAGATGGTTCGTAGGTCTGGTAAGAAACTTTTCGTTTAACAATAAATGGTCCGACAAATTTAGGTTCCAATTTGTCCGTAAAATATTTAGCCACATCAGATAAAACAATTTTTCCTCCAAACTGAATTGCCAACTTTAAAAGAAGCAGGACGATGACGTAAATCATAATGTTTATATTTACGGTAAGCAGAGTCAAGACGTGCAACTATATCGGTATGTAACGACGAGAGAGGACGTAATTTGTTGAGCAGAACTGAACGGTCCGCAATTTGCGCATCTGCATCAACAGCAACAGCAACAGAATCATCACTACGAGATTTAACAGCTCAGATGGACATCTCACGCCCAAAATTGGTAAAATACGGTGACACTTTAAAACTTCGTGACGGGCAGTGCGAATGGTGCAGGCATTTTTCGGTAAATATTTGTCCCAAGAACGTTGGTTTTCCTGAACTTAGGATGCTAACATTGTTTTAAGAATACGATTTATGCTCTCAGATGGATTTCTTTGGGCGTGATAGTACGCATCATAACTATTACGTGAGCCATAGG
The DNA here is from genome assembly GCA_024586415.1 of Phrixothrix hirtus. Lineage (NCBI taxonomy): Eukaryota > Metazoa > Arthropoda > Insecta > Coleoptera > Phengodidae > Phrixothrix > Phrixothrix hirtus. Next base: position 5,117 of record JAHWXV010023317.1, read on the forward strand.
AGGAAGTCATTTTACGAAATTCATTACTGCGAAATTGAACGCCGTTGTCGCAAATTATAATCTCAGGAACTCCAACCAAAAGAAACACATCATTTTCAATACGCTGTGTAACAGCGGAAGCGGTCGCCGAACGTAACGGAGAAATCAATGGAAATTTCGTGAAATAATCCACGACTACTAAAATATAACTGTAACCTTGTGATGAGCGAGTCAACGGTCCAACAAGATCCGTGGCAATCATTTGCCAAGGGTTCGTTACGACGGGATGACGAAACATAAAACCAAGAGGTTTCTTCTGTTCAGGTTTGTGAGCATTACAAGTTGCACAACGAGAAATATAACGAGATATATCACATTTTAGTTTGGCCAATAAAATTTTTGTGAAATCTGATCAAAAGTTTTGAAAATGCCAAAATGACCAACGGTTGGATCATTATGATACCGTTTTAAAATAGTAGAACGTAGGTATTACTTTCCTTCCATTGCTCATGATGGTCGCTGAGATCTGGGTAGGAACATGGAAGATTCTTAAACAAACAACTATTTGTAACACGCCACTTAGGATATCGAAGTGGGTACAACAGTACTTGCTTCAATAATTCTAAATACCAATAATCAGTGGGAGTCGGTGACAGAACGATAGGTGATGACGGACCGCAATCAACTAATGATGAGTCCTCTACGGTAATTGAGTTTAAAATTGGTACGGAATTCGATAGGGTATCGGGCACAACATGATCTTTACCTTTCCTGTGTATAATGCCATAATCAAATTGTCGTAGTTTACATTCCAATGTGCAAGTCTATCGGTATATTATTTCAAATTATGGAGTCAAACAAGAGAATGATGGTCACTAATAACTGTAAAATGTGCTCCTTTAACATAAGGTCCTAATTTTTCAATTACCCATACTACAGCGAGGCACTTCCTTTCGGTAACGGAATAATTACGTTCGTTCTTGGTGAGAGAACGGCTAAGATGACAAATGACTTGTTCTTTATCGTCAAATTTCTGAGTCAAAACGGCACCAATGCCAAAATTAGATGCGTCGGCCTCAATAGTAAAAACAGAAAAATTGGACAAGTTAAAATAGGTGCAGAAACAAGATGTGTTTTAATTTCGTTTAGAGCGGTTTCGCATAGATCAGACCAAGAAAATTTACAATTTTTGCGAGTTAATGCGGCCAGTGAAGATACTATTGTTAAAAAACTTGGAACAAAACTTCTGTACCATGAAGCCATACCAACAATACGACGAACTTCGTGCACCGATTTAGGAGTCGGTATTTTTAAAATTACAGAAACTTTTTTTGGATGGACCAGAAGTCCTTTAGAGTTTACAACATAACCAAGACATTTACGTTCTGGCTTACAAAAATGACATTTATCTTTACCTAAAGTTAGACCTTCTTTAGTCAAACGAGAAAGTATTTTATCCAAAACTTGAAGATGCTGGTTAAAATGAGATGTTAAAATGATTACATCATCAAGATACACAAAAACAAATGGGTCTAATCTTTGTCACGAGGCTGGAGCGTTAAAAATTCCAAACGGCATTCGCTTGTACTGAAACATGCCATGCATTGTTTTGATGTTTCTTCCATGGAAATCTGCCAGTATGCAGATTTTATGTCTAAAGAGGTTATGTAACGGGCATTATGCAGATTATCTAAGATTAAAGACACATAAGGAATTGGATACGCGTCCTTATTTGAACCTTTATTTAATTTACGAAAATCGACACAAAAACGGCACGACTGTTCTTTCTTCTAAACTAAAAGGATGGGATTTTACCAAGCACTATTGGATTTTTCTATTACGTCAAGTGATAACATTTTATCTAATTCGATGACAATTTGTTTCCGGATGGCAGACGAAACAAGATATGTTTGGTGAATAGGTGGAGAGTAAGCCTTAATTTGATGCTTAATCGATTTAGCACAACCTAGGATGTTTGGTTCGGTCGAAAAATATTTTTCTATGAGGTCTTTTAATTTTGAACATTCTTCAAATCATAAATCGGTACGGGATTGTAAAGAAGTAGACGGTGAAGTAACTTCTAAAATCTCAAGTTTTGAAACGTGAAATTCACCTTTAAGAATGTCAGGCACGATAGTCATTGCTTTCCAAAAATCAATGCCCAAAATTACAGCATGGGGTATATCAGGCACAACTAAAACGTCTAAAGAAATAGTTTTATTGCATAGTCAGCGATAAAGTTACGCTACCAAGAGTTGTTAAATAGTTCCCATCGCCAATGCGGCATTTAACAGAATTCTTCTTATTGGGTTTTAAATTTAAATTTGACAAGAGCCTGTGGAACCAAGAATTTTGCGATTCGCACCAGAATCTAATAAAGATGGGATTTGAATACCTAAAACATCCATAGTAACATAAGATCTATCACCTTCAGATGATTGTTCTAAAGCATAATTTAAAATTGCGGCATTCTGACGGTATTTTTATTTACGGGAATCAATTATATCTTGTACACGTTGGATCGATTTAAAAAAGACTCGAGAGGCGAAATGATCCTTTATTGCCTCCGGCGTCCATTTTTTTGGATTGCATGATTTTGAATATTTAGGACAAGGGTAGATGGTGAAGTCCTTTTTACCACAACGAAATCAATAAATTCTTTCTCTTTTTAATTTACAAACAGTAGCTCTGTTCCAACATGTAATTCGAGAATCGTCAACGATAGTATGACGAGAAAATGAAGTAGGATTTGGTTGTTGATTTCCTATACTGGCGGTATGACTAGTGGATAGGTTTTGAGTAGAAACGATATCTAAAAAAGCAGGAGCTTCAATATAAGCTAAATCTGGTTCAAGTTCGGCTTTACGCCTTGATGGCGGTACAAAATGACTAACGGTATCCCGAACTTTTTCAATTTTTCTATATAAGGAAATTAAATCACTAATAGAACTGACAGTGATTAAACCTAATTGAGTTTGATAGAATGGTAAAATGTTTCGTGACAGAATTCGTAATTGACGGTCTTCGATCATAGGTTCATTTAATCTTGCGAACAAATTTCCCATAACGGCAACATAAATTACAATACTCTCGGTTTGGCCTTGAGTATGGTTACGGATTTCATCATACAATTTTTCATCATAACAGGACCTGTACTAATTGTACTAACGAGAGCTGATAAATACTTACCTTATTTATAGAACAATAGCTGCCAGCGTTCGTTTGAAACACTTACACGAACATTGCTAACTGCACCTATACTTAGTTATCCTATAATGAAGGGATGATTTGTCTTAGGTACCGATACTAGCCACGTCGGAATCGGTGCCGTGCTATCGCAAATCCAAGACAGACAAGGACAATTAATTAGTTATTACAGCAAAGTGTTGTCCAATTCTGAAAGGAACTATTGTATTATGTGCAAAGAATTGGTAGCGATGATAAAGCTGTTGAAAAATTTTATAGATACTTTTATGGACGAAATTTCTTATTGAAAACTGATCATGCAGAATTGAAATAGCAACTACACTTTAAGAATCCAGAAGGCCAAAGAGTGAAATAGATTGAACGGCGGCAAGAGTATGACTTTGAAGTTGAGCATCGCCCCAAAAGAAATCGTTGGAATATCGATGTCTTGTTGAGATGGCCTTGCCCAAACTATTGCAAACATTGCATTCGGTCAAAGTCAAAAGTTGAAGAACTCTCGTAAACCGCACTACTGTGATCAACGATGATTGGAAATCGGATAATGTCAAGTAAGATCAAGAAAGCCATCCAAACCTGAAGTTGTTATTAAAATTGAAGAATGAAAATCAAAGACCAGGATGGGTGAAACTAGCCTCATTAAATTCCATTTTTAAAGCATATTGGTACCAATGGCGTTCCTTTCAGGTTCAAGGTGACCTTTTGGAAAGAGCTTTGGCAAATAATATAATTGAAAGACCAATACAGTTGGTGGTTCCGAAAAATAGAATGCCGGAAGTTTTGCGACAACTGCATAATGGTCCATCAGGAGGACATATGGGAATAAAGAAAACTTTATAAAAGGTCCGTGGAAGATTTCATTAGAAAAACTGCAGAGGTGAGAGGAGTGGTGCTGAAAATGTGTAATATGCGATTCTGGGAACGGTTCTTTGGGGAAGTGAAAAGCGCCGATGTGGCAACATAATGAGAGCAGTCTATTTGTAAAAGTAGAAATTGATATAGCGATTCCGTTTTCAGAAACAGAAAAAGGAAGCAAATCCATCCTACTTGCATATTTCAGCATGCGCTCTACTAAATCAAGAGATAGTTACAGTGATCGAGAGCTTGTTAAAAGAACTGCTTAGCTGTTTCGGCATTCGATTGGAATTACATCCAGACCGGGGAAGAAATTTTTAGTCAGCCTTACTCCAAGGTCTCTGCCAGCTGTTAGAAATACATGAGACTAGAACAACTGCTCCTTACAGTCAGATGATATGGTGGAACATATAAATCGAACAATAGGAATGTATTTGTCAAAAGTTGTCTCAGACCATCAAAAAGATTGGGACCAGTACTTACAGTTGTTCTTGATGGCATATTAGTCAGCTGTAGATAAAACGACAGGAGAGACCCCAACTAGATTACTGTTTGGGCTTGAAATTACGATACCCCGCGATTTAGGGTTTCTTAGCAATCCTGCAGAGGTGGAAGTTGCTAGCAGCGAATATTCCGGAATATTTTGAAACAAATTAAATTCAATTCATGAGAGAGTTCGCAATAACACAAACTGGCAGTGCTCTAATGAAATTCCATTACGATGTAAGTTCTAACGGCGGAGGATTTCAACCCAATGATCTTGTTTGGTTGTACCAACCTCAATGACAACAAAGAGTATCTCCCATATTGCAAAGATCCTAGGAAGGAAAGTTTAAAAAGGATTAGTGAAATAATTTATCGAATAATGAAGTTTTCTGGAGGAAAACCTAAACTGTTTCACAGGAATCGGTTAACCCCAACAAGAACTTGAACAAAAGGCGAACCACGTTGAGTTTGAAAACGTAAAAGTTGAGGACAGTAAATATGTCGACTTATTCAAGATCCCACAAAGCTTAATTTGGTGTAATCGTTGAAGAATACAAAAATCTGTTTAATGTACCAGAAGAGTACCCCTTAATGTTCCATGGGAAACCGTAACAATCTTTAGGAGGCAGCAGTGTAATAAAATCAGAAATAACACGAATCTCAGAAGATTCTAAAACATGCCAGAAGTTTGCATAGAACTAAGATAAATAAAATTCACAATTGATTTATTATTGAAATTTATATCTAAATAAGTTCAACGAGTCGTGGCGTTAAAATATATTACATCAGCATTATGCTTAATTTTATTCTTGATTTTTATCTGCATGTTCTAGAATTCTTTCTATGTGAATGCAGTTTAGATTCATGTAGAGTTAGTTTTACAAAAAGTTTTATACTAAAAGCTGTTACATATCAATAGAAATATTAAGGTTTATTATTAATGCACTGTAAAATAAATGTTTAAGTTGAATATGTATCATTAATAATTATAATATTAGTCAAAATAGATAAAAACTTTTAAACAATTAACCAGTTATATATATATATATATATATATATATATATATATATATATATACATATATATTTAT
>JAHWXV010023338.1:0-11905 GCA_024586415.1 Phrixothrix hirtus
AAAAGTGTATAAAACTTAAAGGTGAATATTTTGAAAAACAATAAAACAGTTTGTTCCAAAAAATTTGTTTTCTTACCTAGTTTTTGTAACTACTTAAAAGACAAGTGATATGTTAATTACCGTTTAAAATAAAGTTTTATTTTCTGCCTTACAATTTCTAGTGATCTGTTAATTCTGCAAGTTTATAATATCTTTAAAATAAAAATAAGGTTTTTACCTAATAGATACGATTTTTAATATGTGTACATTAGTATTATAGAATTTAAAAACATTTTTTAAATAACTTTCACTTTTACAAAACTCCTTTAACACGGCGTTGAATTGTTTTAGATAAATATCTTTGTATATTTACAATAACTTGTGTTGTGTATAATTTAAATTTTGTGAAAATAATTAAGAATCTAAATGATAAATAATGTCAAAATTTAACGTAACTTGTATGCAGTATAAAATATCTACATGTATATAAATTATTGTAGATTAGATACGTTTTATGATAATTGATCCATAAATAACTTATAATTAATAAGCAATAGTGTTAGAACAGAAAATTTGAACGATTTTAAAGGAATACCTTAGATTACTTTTTATTAAAACAGCTGCCGACCTTGACTCTAAAAAGTACATTAGTAGCAAATGTAAATTGACACTATGTAAACAGAAACAAAGTAGTATTTGTTTCTAAGCACGTTTCATGGTAACCCGTAACCATGATAGATTTGCACGCGAAAATTTACAAAAAAATTAGATTAAACAATTTTACAGGTTTGCGTTCACAAAAGGCCCGGGTATACGTGCCTTCAACAATGCTACTTATATCGAGGACACCCTGTATATAGTAGTTGGATAAAAATATAGGAATAGCATGCCGTTGATGTGCGTAAAATGAAGATGAATTTTTTTTGCATCACACGTTTACGTTTCGCCCAAATGGAACACCCCTCGAAACGGTAAGAGGCTCTAGTTGATCTGTAAACGTAGTTCTGTGAGTTGCTAGTAAATCATATCCAAGCTTACAAAGTTACACAGTGACAAAATAGTAAGGTTACGACATCATATACTGAGTCTCGAAATATGTAATCAGATAAACACAAGCGTGATAGGGACAGGAGATTTGAAACCAAGGATATGAAAATGTGTTGCAAAAGCGATTTCCGAGATAAATTATAATCCCGTGTCTACAAAGAAAAGTTAGGAGGGAGCACGACATCTATGGGCGAGTTGTAATTGCCAAATCACATGTGAAGCATAAACTGTCAATCGGTGGGAAAATGCCATTTGGTCTGATAAATTGTCTTTTACATTATTTCCAACCACAGGGCGAGTTTAAGCGGAGAACATCTATCCCAGATTCTCTTGTACTAAAGGCAAAGCATGTTGGAGGTTCGCTCACGATTTAAGCAATCACTTGGGTGACCAGGCCCACCTCATTCATCTTTGCAGAATATGTCATTCACCAATAAAGATAAGGCCGCGATTGGAACCGTTTTTGTTGCCGAATAGTGGCTTTCTGAACATTTCAACGGCAATTCCCATCCCCTCAATATCATAGAACTTCTATGGCCAATTTTGAAGAACATGATTTGGAACTGTTATACATCTCCATCATTGCCCTAGGCATGTGAGAAAGTTTTATATAAAGCATTCCCAGTAGAACTCAGATCATGTTAGCCACTCACGCCGATTCTACACCATATTAGGAACGAAATGAATTGCTTTATTAGATGTTTCCATATTTCATCCAACCTAATATTAATAACTCAACAAGTACAATCAGGCAGGAAGTTAAACAGTGAAATCATGCCTTATATTCTGAGAAAACAATTACAAATGAGCGCGTACCCAAGAAGATACTCAATACCTAAAACTCGTTCGTGGAATAACATTTAGAAAGATCTCAAAGGTTCTGCTAAACATGACGCTAAAGAAAGCACAAATAAAAACGTAGTGAGCTAGTACAACTGCAGAACTATGGATGAAGAAGGTGTTTACATATAGTTCGGTTGATTAGCTTTTCCAGTAATTTTAATGCTTACTAGCAATAAGGAAATGGTCATTAATTAAGTCCGCACGGTAGTAGTCGGCCGCTTGACCGATTTCAATTTGAAAAATAGAACGCTCTCCGTGTTGAAATTTGTAGAGGGGGTAAGAAATTGCGGCCGTTGGCTTACTGTGGTGGTTAAGAAATAAGTGAGATGGTAAAAGTGAAAAGTTAAATAAAGTAGGTTTAATTTAGAAACTAAACTAATCGGTATCTACTTATAAAAATATTTAAAATTTATTATTTATTTAGTATCTACTGATAAACTTCAAGTATCTCGTCAACGAGTGGATCAAGGATACCAATAAATCAGGGTACACCTTAAATAATAAAGCAAGATGCACAGATAACTTTTCAGTTTATTGTCAAAATTTGTCATTTTTGGTAAACAACTTGTCTTCAATATTTGAAAGGTTTTTGCGCCTCCAATGATTGCAAAAAACTTGGCGCTGACGTCCCCAAACTTTGATATTTTTGACACCCCTTGGTAAACAACCTGCCTTCAATGTGTGAAAGGTCTTTGCGCCCCCAATGATTGCTAAACATTTGATGCAGATGTTCCCATGTTCTTAGGTTTGTACAATTAACAGATTTATACATTTTTTGCAGCTGAGTTTATACAACGCAGAAGTTCTAGGCGCAAGTTCACCCAGTATTGGCATTGCGCACCCCAAAAGGGGTGTACGGTCGTACTGATTCTTAAGGGGAAGTGCTGATTGCGCCTTTCCGATGCATCCGACGCTATCGGAGAACTTGGCTTTTCGGACTAAGCTCTACACCGAAATGAGTATTTTTGAATCGCTTCAGAGGCCGCGCCTTTTTGTGGATGTTGAAGATTGTCGTGCGTGTGGAAGGAAGGCTCGATTGCGATCAAGTGATAACAATTTCAGAAGTAAGTTAAATATTCACATAGACAATGGTGCTTTCCGTAATAGAATTTTGAAGCTCTTTCGTCAAACGGAAGAATGAGATTGTCTCAACGTAGCCATTGAAACAATATCGAAATTTAAGGAGCAAGGCTTTTTGCAGCTTGCCAAACGTAAATTTTCCGTTGTTATGCCGCATTTGACAATTTTCGGGCGTATTTATTTAACAGTTTTATAGTTCTGAGCATCGCGGAAAAGTTTTGATTTGTATCCCGAAATACTAGACAATCTTTGAGATTTGGGGGAGAAGGTAGAACCACAATCCTAGTCTATCCGGAAATGGTAAAACTGACCTGACATTGCAATAAAATAAAATTAAGGCTAGCAATTCAATATTACAAAATGCGTCCTGAATAGGGGTGGCAAGCTTGATGGGACAGCGTTTATAGCACTTTCGACCGCATTGTCGCGCTAGCCTCTTAAACTGGTTTTAATGTGTGCAACAGGCGTAAAAAATCGATCGTTACTAAACGGGTAGCGAATTATGTCACGTGCTATGTAAGCTGAGGTTCCAGGACGTTAATCGCGTTTAGTTATCTAAAACTACAGATGTTATGATTCAAATAACGAAACGAGCATTTTTATGCCTACAGAACAAGAAGAACCTTAAGATGTCAGGTACCAGGGTATCGATGTGCAATTTGATTGTGTAAATTGTGTGGGCGCACAACTGATACCGAAAGGCACACAACGATAAATAATTCTAAAAGTAATTGAAACACAGGTGAAACATTTTTTAAGATATTCTATCACAAAAATTCCGATTCCTTTTTAAAATAGCACCTGTTGGTACGCTCTTATCAGAAAGGCACGCGCTGCAAAACAAAATGGAAGATATCAATATGGCACCTCTGTTTAATTTGAATACGTCAAACACATTACGATTTAAAAACTATTTACGTAAATGTTGAATTTTTGCGATTTTATTTATAAGAATGATTTTATATATGAAATTGTAGTTTTAAAATTAGAAAGGATTATCGATTGTTTATCAGCATCTAAATTTAAAATTTTATAAATATTCTTTATTTTTAAACAAAAATAGGAAATGCAAATCACATCATTTCAACGTTCTGTGTATTTTATAAAAAAAGGCCTTGAATAATTGCTATAATTAACTTGTCTGTACATATTTAACAATGCTGCATTTTTTCACCGTTTTCCTTCTTAAATGGCTCTGTAGCATGTTATCATTTTGAAAGCCTTAATTAGAACTGATTATAGTACAAAAACATAATTTTTTGACACTCACTGAAACTGATTGTTAAGCAGTGTTTTTAATACAATTTCATTTATCAATAATTAGAGATATTTGAATGTAAACGCATCCAACCATTTGTTACCTAAATTTAAAATGAGCAGCTGCTGGTTGAGAATGTGTATGTAAATATTTTTAATACTGAAACAACAAACAAATAATTCACTGATGTATTGCAACAAAGTAAAACGATTTATTTATTTAAATCGTATTTATAGTCAAAAAAAAATTTGTGCTTCATTCCATTATATACAAAATGCCGAAGAAATATTTCAAATCAACACATAATAACTACCTGCAAGGACGATCTTAAGGCCGCTTTACAGTTTCGTAATTTTTCTGTAAGCATGCGCAGTAGTGTTGATTTGACAAGATATAGCAACTGTTATTGTCAGAAATAAACAAATTGCATTGTAAAATGAGTTTTAGAATAAAGATTGGCAACTGCCACAATTGACATTTTTGGCCTAAGGGATGTTTGTTTGTTATATGGTTTTGTGGCCGAAGCTTCGGGATGTAAAAATTCCCTTGGCCCTCTTGGACTAGGACTGTTAAATTTTCATTATGCCATGTCTACTAGAATTTTGCCCAGTAGCGATTTTTAACGTCCCAAACATCACCTACGATCTTTCTTCATTCAAAAATTTATCAACCTCGATGGGGTTTGAACCCGCGTCCCTTGAGTGTAGAAGCAAACATGCTAACCACCACACCAATCGATGCCGGCTCACCTAAGGGTCTGTGGACACATTTTTTTCTTATTAAATGAGTCAAATTAAATGATTTGATGTTAAAAGAATTTTTGGCAAATGTCGATGGTTATTCAATGAATAGTATCACGAGAGGTGCATCCGTGCAAATAGTTTAGTTTTTAATTTATTAGTGAAAAGGTAGGTTAGGATATTTATTGTGAACAGTTGGTTGCCTTAGGCTATTAGGCCAATTTTATATTTGAGTCTGATGATGCGATCCTAATAAAAAGATTTGAGAAAAAGGTTTTTAGAATTTATTACTGTGATGGATGAATTATTTTAATACTTCAAAGCTATCAATTAAAAACTAGGCTCGCATTGACGCGGTTTTCGGTAATTTATGCAAATTTTCGAGGACACCTAAACATTATTTCCAAAAAATTACCTCGTTTTCGCCGATCTCCGCCTATGGTTGGAAAATGATATCAATTTGTAGTTTATCTCGAGGGTTAACAACGGGCGAACTTTTATATTCGCGGGGAGGAATTCGGAGGGAAGTCCTAGGAAGTTTCAGCGGAAGTACAAGGAAGGTCAGGACGTTTGTAAACATCCAGGGGAATTCTGAAAAATTTTAAGGGAGCTAGGGTAGCTTTAGGAGGAAGTTTGAGAACTTCTGTCTAAAGGGAAGTTTTTTGTACACCAGTGAATCCACAGTTGGGCCCATTTGAGACCAATCGGCATCTCCCGCAAGGGGGGGAATGGTATATGCCCAAACTCGATCAGAGCTCGCGATTTTTTTAACATCATCTTGACATGAGGACTATTTGGGATCATGCGGTCCCAAATTTTCAATCATTTGCGCTAGCTCTGGTTAAATAAAGTGAGAGTGGTTCTTGATCAATTTTCCCAAAAACAAACTTAATTGACAACTTGGGTTCGAATTGCAAAATTTGTGCACTTAGAGGAGCTGTCGGAAGATTTGCCCAAAAATAAATAAAACAGAAGTTGAATCAGCTTGATTAGGACAAAGAACCAATTTAGATCAATGCACAGTCCGAAAAACTTGATTGCAAAATAGCATTCGCTAACCCTCGGAGATTTGGACATGCAAACAGTTATAGGAGTGACTTCTGATCGATGTAAACTCAAGATTACTGATGTTCTTAAATGAGTACCATTCATGGCTAAACCTATGTGAGACAAATCGTACGTTTCGTATATCTTCTCTAACGTCATCTCGGTGTGAGGCCCGCTTTTATCACAAATTTTCAATATTCTGCGTAAGCTCAGATTAACACAAGTCTACACAATTTGAAACAACAATTTTTAGTTAAACTTCCCAAAAACCAAAACTGCCTAGTTAACTTAATTGATAAATTAGGTTTGCAAAATTTATACACATATTTTCAAATAGAATACCAGTACGAGAGGCGTGCTTAGATCAGAGATTCAATTAGACCAACGCAAAGATAGGAAAACTTGATGGCGAAATAAGAATCAAGTTGCCCAAGTTCTTAATTCTTTAAAGTTCCCGTGCGTGCTGTAGATACCATCCCCACCAGAAGCTTAAATATTTTACTAACCAGACCTACCGGTAAAAGATATGACATTTAAAATATGTTTCTCATTACGTTTCCGATTATTTTATATCCTATAAAACATGGACGGACTGAGACTTATAATCGACCCGGGAAATTTTCACAAAATGATCTATAATCCGTGCGTCCTGTCAAATTTTTGCCTTACCCCTACTCCATTAATAGTGGTACAACTACTAAATCTGCTAATAATAAGCATAAAGTAATTTCTACATACTTGTATAGCAGAATCATTGCTTATTGATTAAATTGCTACGTACAGATCTATTTCAGAAAATTATTAATCAAAAAGAAAAATTAAAGAAATCATATTTTCATAAAGATCGTTGATTTTAATAAAAGATTTAGCGATCGGAAAGTGTGATGGATGAACAGAGTGACAATTACCGAGAGTAACTATTCAAAACAGAACCATGAAACACACAACAGTTTTTTCGTCAGCACCATGCAAGACTTTTTCAATACAGCGTGTTAACGAAATAGTCAGAAAATGAAATCACAGATTCTGAAGCGACAGTATATATGTAAAACAACAAGCGTTTGTGAAACCATCTCTTGAAAAAAATGAAGTAAACCCAATTTTACAATAAAATCAGATTGGAAACTTTTGGTATTTTAAAGAACGTAATGAACTGAATAATTCCATTAAATACGCCCAGTTATGACTTTCACAACTATAAGAAACTCGAGAACACTGAAGTGGGTGCTTATTAACGACAAGTGCAATTAAACGTGTTTACAGCTGATATTTGCCCCGTCCTGTTGCGTTAGATTTAGCTTATTAAAGCATATCGTATTGGTCTGTCACTTTCAATTTGTTACTGTAAAGCCTGTATCGATAGCAATAGCACTTTCGACCAGTATTGTTGTAAATTAACTCTCGACTATCCGCGATAATTCGATTTATAATTAAAGTTTTTTGCGAATCTCGGTTTATTACGTACCCACATGCGAATTTGCTACATGCGAAATTTTTCAGTATATAATGTAAATCCATATTTTAAACTAACAAGTAGTAATAATTCCCGGTGCGTTGCTTTTTATAAAATTAATACTTTGTTCCAATTTTCTAAAATAGCTTACTTATAAACAGTTGAATGTGCAATATATCTGTAATTCTTAACATCATGATGGAATTGCTTATTTAGTTAATAAACTACCGTTACAAGATCAGACGTATAAAAAATAAAAGAAAGTATTTGTTTGTGACTTTAAAAACAATGGGAATAACAGAAGCCCTCAGATCGCGACAAGTCCCTTTGTTTTAAAAAATGACAATTAAAATTGAAAATATTTTTTGAGTACATTTGAAGACTACCTTTTGCCTATTTTTTACGACGGTTAAATATTACACTCTGAAATATATTATAAAGATACATTGTAAATACTTTCTGCGCTGCCAGTCTATGCGTTGTTTATATTTATAGCACGTATATTGTGGTATTGTATGTATGATAAACTCTGGAATCAGTGGATCGATTTCGATTAAGCTTTCAGTAAATGCTAGGAAATCTTATCGCTTTAAACATAGGTTACGTTTTATCAAAATCGATTCAGCGATTCAATAGTTCTTCCGGTTTCAGTTAGAGGGCAGAGATATGTTGTAGTATTAAACAATAAAAGCTAGACTAAAATAATTATTAATACTTAAAAGAGATTATTATGTTCTACAAAAAAACGGCGGTGATTACTTTTATATCTTCAATAGCTTTTGAGATGTAACTAATTTCAATTTAAAAATCAGGCGGTTTCCCGCCGAAAAATATAATCACTAATTCTGTTTAACATAGTTTTGATGCATCCGTCTTTCGAAATGTTTGTTCCTGTTGCGTTTGCTGGATTGTGGAATAGGTTTCTAGACATAAAACTATATCCAATAAATACTGTAAATACCCGTAAAACCTGGGTGACGATCCATTCAAAGGTTGCTATAAAATACGCGATTTTAAAACGATTTATTAATGTAACGTCGATACTCGTCTGCGACGTTAAAATAACGGTGCATCTTGAACAAAGAGAAAATGTCAAATTTTATGCTGGATTATGAAACACTGCCACAAAAACGTTTCAAGTTTCTGCAGGTTTATGCTAATGCTCGATGCTTTGAGTAGCATTCCCGTTTTAAAAATGGCCTGCAAATCTCCCGAAAATGTGTACTAAATTCGGCAAATTGTTCGTGCTAATCGTTAAATAACCATTTAGGAAGTTGCTGATACAGTTGGCATTTTACTCGGAACATCTCAAGTCATTACAGGCGATCTAAACATGCATCGCCAAGTTGCTAACAAATTTGTCCGCTGCGCATCAATGTTTGTGAAAATCTTTACAATCGCCTAAGAGGGAATTCCACAATTTTGTCAAGGACATTCACAGGCGAGAAAAGCTGGATTTACGGTTATGGTACGGAGACCAAGCTACAGTCATCCTAGTGGAATATCTCTGTCTTGCACTCGAAGAAAGGAAGACAAATCAGAACTGCATTCAAAGGCATGGTGATAGTTTTTTTGACATTAACGGGAGTGCGCCGGGAATTCAATCCTCTTAACTGAATAGTTAATGCTGCCTTCTATATACTGTCATATGTTACGGCGATTGCATCATGATAACGCTCCCGCGAGATGCGACACGAGATTTTTTAACAGCACACCAGATGACAGCTATCCCGCATCCTCCATACTCTCTCGATTTAGCCCACTGTGATTTCTTTTTATTCCCAATAACAAAATTGAAACTCAAGGGGCGGCGTTTTGAAACTAGTGGATGAATCGCGGGAAAGAACTCCAGGGAGCATTCACAATATGGCAGAAGCGCTGGCATCGCTGTATTGATGTAGGAAGGGACTACTTGGAAGGGAACGGAGGACAAATGTAAATTCTTTGACAAATAAAATTTTTAGAAGCATAGTCCGATTTCTTTTTGATGCCCCCTCGTATACTCCGAAAAGCGGCACCGACACTTATACTTAATCACAATGAGTCCGTAGTTGGCGAAACAGCAATGATACCATCCGAACTACTATTTCAATTTAAGCTCGTCCAGGTCCCAGTTCGAACGCATTTGACCATTACTATCAAGAAGGAACAAGGCCACTCTCTCAGCGTTGTTGACGTTTTGCATACGGGCAGCACTGTCCAGGTAAGAAATCCCTCAATTCAATATATAGAGTGACATTGAAACGCTGGGCAAATAATATGTAAATGTAGCAAATTAACGACGTTGATTGACAAAATAACTAGTTAAATAGAGTCCTTTTCGGAAAAAAAGAAAGCCACTGATATATACGTCTAGATATGTTATTATTTAACTGCATAATGTTATTAAAACAAATACTCAGAATGCGTTTGTTTATTAACTGCAATAGAATATTTACTATGCTAATAACTTTCAACACAAACCAATGGGTTCGCTTTTATTTATTCTTACATTTGCACGCGCAGAACACGTCTAATTACATAAAAATCCATAACCAGATTTTTAAAAGAAAGAACGCAAGGAAGTAAAATAAATTTGAGGCGACTCAGTCGAATTTTGCGGCAAATCCAAAATATACTTTATTAAAAATTGTAAGATTTACCGCCTAGCCTTAAAAAATTAAGATTTACGAAGGCCTTATTATACTGGTTTTTAATCACGTCATGCTTCATTTCTCTTATAATTATTTAAGTGAAATTTAATGTAGCCCAAGTCGGCATTTTCATTTTACTCGTTTAATCTTAAAAGGCAAGTATTCCGGATTATCGCGAATTTTGAATTAGTGAAATTGTGCTTACATTTAGATGGCGTATTGAAAATGTCGACCGCCACTAGCATACGTGCTTGTGTCCTACAACATAAAAAGTATTGTTTGTCAGTTTCAGGAGTTTTGTGTAATAGGTTATGTGCAGTATTACATAAACGGGCAATAAATAAAAAACACGAAACAAGGAATGTATAAAAACCTAAATGCAACTAAGTCCCGTTTGGAACTGCAGCGTTTGTGCAATGTTTGTACAATTTTTCAAGATTACAAGGTGACAATCATTTACATAACTTAATTTGGTTAACTGTAACCTTAAAAATCTGTATAAAAAATTGCCGTTATAAACGATAATGAATTCACCGATTGCGTTCATTTTAATCTAGACAAATAATTCTACAGTAACCCACAACTTAAACGTGTAGCGAAGTTATGACGTTGCGTCATATTTTTATTGCTTATTCGGTGCTTTATAGTGAAGTATTTGGTTATTTTTGTTTGGAAACGGCAAGGAACTTTTTGCAAAGGAAATTTTTGTTTGCTTTGCAACTATCCCCGCGCACTGTTTTAAAATTGTGTATAATAATCAAGAGAAAATAAAACTTAATATTTCAATAAGTAGACATTATTAAATTTATTGTTGAATCTAGTGATGGAGGTTTTCTATCGCCCTTGTGGCTATAATTTGATTTATCTTTGTGTGACGAAGTGAGCATATACGAAACTCATTTGGCCTTCTTTATGTAGTCGTTGTAATGTGCCATTATTAATCGGTATCGGTATCTTACAAAAGTGCAGTTAATGAAGAGTTAACAATTGAATTTAAACAATTCGAATTCCACACCCTACGAATGATACAGTTTGCCGCCATTGAAATAAAAGTTAATATTTAGAAGTGCAAGCGAAGCTGCAAGGTTAGCTGGTTATAGATACACCAATAAACACAATATTGAAACCGTCGGTCGCAAGTACCAAAATACTGGCCGATACACTATACTTCGGTTTGATAATAACTTGTAAACGCTACATACGGTGAATTCTTTTATGTGTATGCAATAGGGAGGTCCATAAAAATATTAAATGGATATTTTTATGCTATTATTATACAAAAAGTCCTCAGAAATTGATATGTTCAAGAATTTTGTAAATTTGTCCAATAAGGCCTAAGATATAGCGAAATAAAATTTGGGAATCGTTTAAACTGCATGAACGACTTCCGATTGGCTTGACGTCACGCCCTCGCCTTTTTCTGGCTGCGTGAAGTCATCCAATAAGAACGCGTGCATTATCCATTCTGATCGGTTAATTTGAATGAAAATAGAGAAAAATTTCGAAAATATGGAGACACTAGCTCATTTTATAACAGTAAATGCCAATTAAAACTAATCGAAGACCAGTGGAATTAAACTTTAACGGTACGGTACGGTACTTCAAAAACATTTTATTTCTTAATACAATACATTGCTGTGTGTGTGAAGTTAGCCCCCCATTGTTTTAAAAATATAATGTTTCTTGGAGTTCTGTGTAAATTTACAATAGTTCCAGAGTTCCTGATGAACTTTGAAATTTAGGGGGGCTAACTTCACGCAGCCCCTCATTTGTGAAAAATATAATTTTTTATTAGAGTTCTGGATAGATTTTGAATAGTTCCAGA